>VZTN01019518.1:0-23005 GCA_013400515.1 Erpornis zantholeuca | reverse complement strand
TGGAAATTACAGAAGAATTATCTCTGCCTCACAGAAAATCTGCAATATTTGACATATTGTTAGAAAAGCTTGCAAACCTTTGAAAATATTGTTTTTTCCTATGGCTCTAGGAAAATATGGTAAACCAATCAGATTTCTTACACTTAAACAAGAATATTAGAACACTTCTGGAGCTAGACCAAAACTCTGCCAAGGCCTGGACCCTGACAGGCTGCAGGAGTCAGTGGTGCCTGTCTAGGTAAGGCTGCGAGAGGAGGACAAGAAGGATGCACTCCCATTGCTTAGTCTCTGCTTCTTCTGGGATGAATCTCAGAGACTTGATGCTGAGATGGTACACACATGTTTAAGAGATTTCTTCCTAGAAACCAGCACAATTGGCTTGAATGCAAATAATTTGTCAGTGTGCACAGCACATAATGGCTTTGCAGTTTTCCATATATTCACAGCTTTGCTCTATATTCTTCTAGAAGATATTTCCCTTAGCTGCACAGAAAAGCCATGGACCTGTTAGGGTGTGTCCAAAGGAGAGCTACAGAAATGGTCTGAAACTTCTATGAGAGCTGAGATTATTAGGTCTGGAGAAGAAAATGCTCTGGGAAGACCTTACTGTGGGCTTTAAACACTTAAAGGAGGCTTACAAGGAAGGTGGAGACACATTTTAAATAGCATCTGTTGCAGTCGGACAAGGTTAAATGTTTTTAGACTAGAAGAGAATAGATTAAAACCAGATGTAAGGAATAAATTTTCCCAGTGAGAGTGGTGAGACATTGGGACAGGTTGCCCAGAGGCAATGCCCTATCCCTGGAAACATTCATGGTCAGGTTGGAAAGGGCTCAGAACACCCCAAGCTCGTTGAAGATGTCGCCGCTCACTGCAGCAAGGGTTGGACTAAATGACTACTAAATGTCCCTTCCAATGCAAACTATTTTAGGATTCTATGATTTTGAACCTACCATCTACCTTCTTCACTATATTAAAATTTTGTACCAACATCAATTATGTACGGCTGAGGTGATGAAATTGTTGTGGTTGTGCCATACCGGTATTTGACAGGTGAAGTAGTTGTTCTGCTATTTTATTTTTGCTGGTAACATTTTGCATTTATAGTACAGAATTCTGTACTGTGGTAGCAGTAATCTGATTCAGTATGTTTTTGGGTTTTGTCCAGTGTGTTAGCAACAAAATGTTAAGTATTTTTATTCACTGTGGAGGTCACTACTAGAAAAATGATACTGCACAAAAAAATAAGCAGTGTGAACTTTGTATGATGAAGCAATCCATAATGTTAATTACTTAAAGGCTAATGAATGAAGAGTGCATGGAGAACGGGCAAAATACTATTTCTATCCAAAAGAGCAAGATAAGGCAATTTCATCATTAGTGTTGGAAAAATGCAACGTTTTCTTTTGACCACAACTGATTGCACTTTTGAGAATAAAGTAGTATTTTTAAGGCATTTAAGTGAACTTGTTGCCAACTTTCCACTGACAGAGAGCTCAGAGATATCAGTGTCTTTTGAAAATTTCTCTCTCAGCAGAGGAGCAGTTCTGAGAAAATATCAATAAAACAGTCCTCCAAACCAGTCAGGTTTGGGCTTTGAGCTTAATCCAAGACTCTAATGCATAGCACACATCCAAAATAGCAACACATAAGTAGCATGATATTAAACAAATTCAAGAAAACCATGGGACATTTTTTCAATAGATAGCTATTTCAAGTAACAAATGGGGAGGTTTTGACATTTGGGGCAGTTTTTGTGTAGGAAGAAAACTACGTCTTCAGAAACAGCTCATTCAATAGCTCAACGAGAGAAGTGCAAGCAAAAATACCACACACCCACACACACCCACACACTGCCCCCTGAAGAGGCCCTGGTCTTCAGCAGGAATAGAAGCAGGGGTGAGCAAAACAGACTCTGACCACCCTTGCAGACACCGACACCCATGAACAGTGCAAACATTGCAAAGCCAATCAATTCTAATGATCAATAATAGCATCCTCTGTCCAAAAGTTTTGCTAAGCCTCATGGAAATGTTGGATGCACTCAATTAACTGGTAATCAGCCACAGGTACACTGTCCTTAGTTCTTTATTGTTTTGATTTAACAGCTGCTTAGAATACGATCGTTTTTGTCACTGCTGATTTTCATCTTGAGGCCCTCTGGTTTTATCTTGTTTTAAGCATCAGAATTTCAGTAAACTCAGCAGATATGTAGATATGTAATTTGAAAGCAAGTTCAGAATAATTTCTTCTCTCCCAGATACATGCACAGTCAACGAATTTACCCAAATTCTTCTCCAAAATATATGTGTTTCTTTCATACAGTATGCATACTATTAGGCCACTATCCCTTATGAGTATTTTGTTGCATACTTCAACTTCTTTTAATGCTATATTCAGATGCTATTAGAAGACTAGAATAATATAACAAGGCATAATGATGCCTATAACAATGTACTAAGGTAAAAAATGGTTGTCTTTGATAGCTGCCAGTGGTTCACTAATCTGTCTTTGTAGTACCTGAACTCAAGTTCCAGGGTAATCTGTCAAAAAGTTGCCTCAATAGACCAGTACTCCTGTCCAAATTACCATATATATTAACAAAAATACATCAGGGGTATGCACTGTATGACGCCTCTTCAACTGCAACAAAAATAAGTGCAACTAAAGCAACACATCAGCAACTAATTAATTATAGAATCATAGACTCATAGAATAGTTTGGGCTGGAAGAGAGTTTTGGAGGCCATCTAGACCAGTACCCCTGCAATAAGCAGGGACATCTTCAAATGCATCATATTACTCAGACTCCCATCCAATCTGACTGTAAATGTTTCCAGGAATAGGGCATCCATCACCTTTCTGGGCAACCTATCCCAATGTTTTACCATCTCATAAGGAAGAAGCATTTTTACCATATTTAATAAAAATTGACCCTCTTTTTAGCTTAAAAACATTCTCTCTCACCCCATAGCAACAGGCCCTACTAAAATGTTTGTCCCATCTTTCTCATAAGCCTCCCTTAAGAATTGAAAGGCCATAATAAGGCCACCTGGGAGCCTTCTCCAAGATGAATAAACCAAATTCTCCTAGCCTTTCCTTAAAGGAGACTTCTTCCACCCCTCTAATCATCCTGGAGGCCTTCCTCTGGGCTCATTCCAACAGGTCCCTGTCCTTCCTGTGCTGGGACCCCAGGGTTGGATGCAGTGTTCCAGGTGGGCTCTCACCAGAGCAGAGCTGAGGGGCAGAATCCCCTCCTTCCCTCCCCTGCTGCCCACACTGCTTTGGATGCAGCCCAGGACACATTTGGCTCTCTGGGCTGGGAGTGCTCATGGCTGGGTCATGTCCAGCCTCTCACCCTCCCTGTCCTTCTCACAGGGCTGCTCTCCCATCTGTTCATCCCCAGCCTCTTGTGATACATGTGATTTCTGGTATTCTCTTAAATTTCAAATTGCTCTCTTACATATTTGCTTTTAATCTGAGGAAAAAAAATAGCTTTAGTATAATTTCAAAGCAGGGGTTTTTATTCTCAGGAAACTCACAAGAAATGACAAAAAAGTCAATTAAAATATGTTTGAAAAGTTTTCTGAATTTCTTATTAAAGTACTGTTGTTGAAGTTATTACCTGTATTTATTACTAAGGCTTTTGACCACACAGTGACAAGAAGGCTTAAGACAAACCATGAGAAGACTTTATCAACATCTATTTATGACATAATTTGTGCAATATGTCACGAAAACCACACAAAATAAACTTTGAAACTTCACAATTTACCACAGTTGTGGTTTTACAGAAGATCTATTCTTTTGCCGTAGAGGATATTACAGACAGCAGGCTGTGCACTGTTGAAAAGGTAAAATCAAGAATTTCTCTGATGTTCATCTCCACCATGAAAAGTTGCTTGGAAATTGTCATAGTGGATACCCAAGAAAGGTTTGTTGCTTGTGTCTGCTCTCCATGTAAAACACCTACTAAAAAGGTGTTTGGAAAGCAAAAACAGTTTCCCTTCATAACTTAAAGAAAGAATCCTCAGACTTTGGTGTAGCTGACAACAGCTGGAAGAGCTGACAGCAGGAAAAGGAAGGGATGGAAATGAGAGAAAGAAATGACCAATGCTCATCATCCCAACCAACCAGGCTGACCCAATGGGCTAGCAGGAGATCGCTGAACATAAAAGGTTTGATAAAAGACACAAGGCACCTAAGGAGCCTCGGATGTGTGCAGTGCTGAAGTAATTCCTATTATTTCAAAGACGGCTGTCCAAGAAAAACTTGCATCCAAGGCTGGAATGAGACTTCCTCATTGTTGGCATTTCCCTCCTTAATTTCATTTGTGCACAGCGGAGTGAGTTCAGCTGTGGTGCTTCTGCCCACTCGCCATGCTTGTCATGTGTGAGCAGTTAAACCTCTTTCCAGGATGGAGCTGTGCAGTCCCTCCTAAACAGCCGGGCTGAGGGAGGGGCAGACTAGGCTGTGGGAACCTTGTGCCTCAGCTGCATCCCATTCCACCAAAAAATATTTTATGCAGAGCTGATTTTTTTTTGTGATAAAAGCATTTCAAGGGTGGCTACGGGAATTGTGATATTTGAAATATGAATTCAAAATTCACAGCTTATCAATAAAAGCACATTGACTTTCATAGAGGCTGTCTAGTGAATTTGAGTACAGCAGTGCAAACATTTACTTACATCATGTCCACAACTGATAAACTGCAGCTGCTAATTAGATCTTGGTTAAGCTTTGTCCTTCCTGCTTTTCTGCAAACCTTTAACATTTGAGGATGCATTTGCATGCTTGTGTCCACACAAGCACTGCAGGAAGAGCTTGTTTAGGTAACAAGATAAGGAGGTGCTCCCTCCACTTTTGGGTTTTAGCTGCCACGGAGGTACCAGTTCCCAGGATTCACAGCTGCTGCTTGTTCAGGCAGCCCTGTGGTTTGTGATGCATATTAATTTCCGTCCAACATGGGAATTCAATTTGTACTGTACATTTCATTTCTTCACAGATTTAGATTTATTTCATGTTCTCTGCTTTTAATTAACTCTCTGGCACAGCTGCTGGACGGGATATAAAAACTCATTGCTCTCCCTGCGTTAGGCGTACACCACCAATCATTTAGCACTTAGATGGTGGCACAGGAGCTATCAGTTTCCATGGCAACCAAGGCTGTGTTGATTGATTCCCTGCCAATATGGCATCACCACAGGGATCGGGGCTTGTAATTTTTGTATGCTTGCAACATCCATCTAATTAAAATGGGATTAGAGAATCATCCTTATATATGTTCAACAACTGCACTGCAATCCATTTATGTAAATGTCAGCCCTATTCAACACAGGAGCTGGGGTGTTTGTAAAGAAACAGTTGTTTTGCTCCTAGTGTCATGCAAAGGGGAGGAGAGGAGGGGTTTAAAGAGTAATAATGTACACACCATTATTTTGACTGCTAAATCAAAAAAATAATCCTTTCACTCATGCACAAGTGCTATGCAAATTGGATCCTCTTTCCAAACCTGAATCATGACTACTGGGAGCAAAGATGGCAGAGCTGTTACGGCTCTGCTCATGTGCTGATGGCTAACACAGGAAAATGTACTGAGCCTGCCTTGAAAATGCATTAATTAATTTAGTGTGTATGAATTATTCATTTGTCAAAAGCCTTTAATTCATATGATTGATTTTAGTACCGTGGCATCTCTTGAAAGCAAAGTAATCCTTGTATTCTCATAATTTTTCCTTCATAGAGCATTCCTCAAGTCTTACACAGTTACTTGGAAATTTGTGAAGTCTTTACAGATCAGGGAAGATGACAGATCTGCAGAATGCAAGGAGACTCCAGATGAAAAGAGAAGCACACAGACTTTTGGAGGGCTGAAAGTGAACCCAGGTTCTTTACATCACTAGATGTAAATGCAAAGCCAAATAAAACCCCAAAAGAGAGAGTGTGACTGAGCGGATAGAATTTTTTTTCTGTATATCTCACCATTTCTTCTGCACAACTCTGACAAAATACTCTGTTAACATGAAAAATTGCAGTTTGCAGTACCTAATGTCTCATGCCTGTTTTAATTTCATTTTGCAGTCTACTTCTGTATTGTAAAACTTAAAACCATTATACAAAATTTAGATAAAATTAAATGCCCATGAGATTTTGTCTAAAAGCCCATTGATACTAGTCACATGGATTTTTATTAGTTTTTATGTCCATTTCCTCTCTCAACAAGAGAAAACTGAGTGTATACCAGGCAACAATATACAGATGGTAGGAATGCTACATATAACACAGGAATTCATATAACACATGTGTTTTATCATGATTTCACAACATCCTTCCTCATAAACAATCCTGCCCTTCTCTGAGAGAAAAGAAATCACAGTCACCATAGCTGTGGATCTATTGCAAGTCCTTGCACAAAAACTGTAGAGGTATGGGACTGAAGACTGGTTGTACCTTGTGAAAGCTATGATAACACGTGTCACAATGACTTTGGCTTAAAATGGTCTAAACCACCTTAAAATCCATACAAAACCTCCCTGCAAAATAACGAAAAACACCCACACAGAAAAAGGCAAAGCTGGCAGTAATAAAAAAAATCTCCAGGCACCTTCCTGTCAGATGAAGGCCCTGCCTTCCTCCTTAGGGTAAGCCCAGGAGGCATTTGATGATCTTGCCTTTTGATGCATTTTACCCGAGAGGGAGCAACCCTCGTTCAGGACTCAGTGTCTGCCAGGTGTGAATCAATCTTCAGGGGATTTCTGACACCTGCACTTGGTTTTCCTACAAGGAGTGTCTAGCAGTTCCCTCAGATCCCTAAAGGCAGCATTCTCTGTACATTAAAACAGCCTAGTTATGTCTTCCTCCTTCCATATCTCACACCAAGGCCAACTTGTTTAGGAAAAGGTTTTGGAACTTTAATTGTCAAAAAGTTCAAACAACTAGAAATTGTTGTCTCAAACTGCAACATCTTAAATTGAATAATTATCTTAATGAATTCTAAATTCTCATGAGATTATGAGCAGTTACCCCTAAAATAGAACATCAAAAACATTTTAACTTTACAGATGGAGACTGAAGAACACCAAGGAGAAAATTTTAAAATATTTTCTCTGTAAAACAGAAGGAGTACTTTCTGGAACAAATACACAGAAAATTCAGTATTCTCTTTGAATATTCCTATATCCTGCCACTTTTGCAGGTTTAATTCAACTACTGAAATGCAAGAGCAGTTTCCTATCTCTGCCCCAAATAATTTTCACAACATAGCCATTCATACTGTTTCAGCACTGCCAGCTCTTGAACACCCTGAAATTATGCTGCATTAAATGTGGTCAGGGCTGGCTCTTCTGTGTAATGCCTCTGCAGATAACACAGACTCTCACCAGCAAACAGCAATTCATTTTTGTGCAGCTTCATGACAGGCACAGCCAAGGGAGCTGGGAAAGCCCCCTCAAGAATTTTGATTAAGGTTTCAGAAATTTAGCAGTACACCGTCTGGGTTTCAGGTGGACAAGTAAGTTGTAACAACTGGAAACCGAGATTCTGCGTGTGTAACTTTTAAATGTGTGGATTTCCCCATTCCTTTAGTTCCACGCTGAGCCAATGCTCTGCCAGGATTAGCTACCTTGCCTCTCTCCCTTGGCTCGGTATCACAGACACTCCAGGTACTGCTCTCACCCATAATTAAAGCTGATGCTGAATCAGGGCCATGCTTGCAAGCAGAATGTTCTTGCTGTTTCCCTCTGCAGAAAGAGAACTAACTCAAGGCAATTCAGCTAACCTGTCGTTGCAGCATGTAAAGGATTTCCATAAGGTAGAGTAAAACACTGTTGCTGAATAAAATTTTTTGGGAAATAACTGTTCAAAATATTCATGGAAAACGTTTTCAAGATTTTAAAATAACAAATACGGTGGAAGAAACAAGCTTAGACGGCGAAATATGGAAAATAATGGCAATAAAGCTCAGTATTTTAAAGCAAAATATTGCAATGGAAATGAAATTATGTTGAGAACTGAGACTTGGTCTTCTTGCGTGCAGCCAAAATCGTTCCTATTCCCACAGACAAAATGATCTACTGCAGCTTAGTTCCCTGCTTCCTTTCCAGCCAAGTAGTCTGGCTGTGTTTCATCCCTTACAGTTAGCTGAGTGTGCTGACTAGGGAAAGGTGCCAGTCAAACATCTGCATCCTCTGCCTGCAGAGCAGCCTGCAAGGACAGCACAACAAACTTCTTTACCTCCTTGGTTCTCTTGAAGAACCACTGTAAATGGGGTTTAATATTACTTCTTAGGCAGTCCTTGGTGTCCCTGGTGAACTCAGAATACACCTTGTCACCTATTAAAATCAACCACAAGTAGCATTTTTATTATTTTTATTTTTACTTTTGAATGTGGATAGCTGCCCATTGAACACAGCTGAAACAACTCAACTCCCTTCATTCAAGCCAATGTAGAGCCTACAGATGCTCTACTTGGGTCTATTTTTACATGAAGCAAGCTGACAGCATCCTGCCATGTCTGCAGATGGTGTTTTTAGCCTTTCACACAGGTAGAATCCAAATGCTTTTTGCCTTTTTAGCTTTTGGACAAAGTCTTTCTATGCTAATGAAGGATCATTTGCAGTGTATCTTTTAGTACCCTTTTGTTTATCTCGAGGACTGGTCTGAATTGTAGACTTATTAAAAATTTTTTTTGATACTTAATAAATGAAGAAACTTCATAACTAATGAAATGAAACTGCTGATCTTACCTTTTTCTCCAGTTTTGGGATATTACTGATTATGGAAAGCAACCAAGGGTTTGTTTTTTTTTTTCCAAAGGTTATTTATTCCAGGTTATTTTCCAGGTTATTTATTCATGGCTGCAATATTAATGCCATATCTAATATTCATATTGCAGAATTTTGCAATTAATATAAATGAAGATCCTAGGTCATGCCTGAAATATATTTTGAAAGATGTGTTTGTGCCTCATGTATAATTTTGTGTTTCTGTCTCAGCTGGGGAGCAGTTAGTGATCATAAACACTGGGAGGGAATATGGACAGCTGTAGGAGGCTGAGAATATTAGTGACTAGCATCTGATCACAGGTCCTGCCTCAAAGAACCTCTCCTGCCTTGTGGTCCCATGTTTTCCATGTCTGATTTCTGACAAGCAGTAGAGCACGATTCTACCTCAGTCTGTGACACTGCATAAGCTTTTGTCTCACTTGCAAAGCACAATAAATTGTACATCTTGTATTATTTTCTGCTACCAGAATCTGCCAGGCCATTGGCAGAAGTACAGCTTCATCAGCCACGCTACTGGTCTTATTTGTGCGGAACTTTTCATCACAGCCAGTGCTTGCGATGTTTTCAGGGCTGAATGAAGTCTCCTGGGCCAGAACAGAGCCTACAAATGGAGCATCATCCACCACTGTGCCCACTTCAGACCCCTCAGGCTGGCTGTTTCCTGTAAGGAGTACCTAGCTTACTGGAAAGTCCTAGCCAGAAGTTTTTAATCTGTAGAATGAACACCAGTGTGTAACTTCTCCTTGTTACTGTTCTCCCTCACTGCCCGATGCTCCCAGGCCCACCTCTGTGGGCAGGTACGGGATTTGGGATGAGATCTTAGTGACAACAAAGTTTCTAGGAGACTTTACATGCCTGAAGTGGAACAAAAGGTATTGCTGGGTTTCATACAGCTGTGAGACAAGGTTTAAAATCTAAGTGAAGTATCAGGAAGCAAAGAAACCAGCTTGCAGAATCCACAGGGCAAAACAAAGAAAAATGAAGTCTCATCAGTGGTGGTTCCTCTAGCTGCTAAGGTCGGATTGAATGGATTTAGGTCCTTTTGACACAGATCTCACTCTATCCTTCTACTGGCTTTCAAGTGATGAGAACCATCAGTGTCATTCGCTAACTCAGCTACCATCATGCTGCTTCTCTTGAGAAGAAACCCCTGCCCTGCTGGCTGCAGTCTCACCCACTGCAAGCAGAGATGGTTTGTTTGTTCCACCCTGACACAGCTCCTTGTGTGCTCACAGTGGCTGTGTCTGCCTCACAACATTCTCTTCTCTGCACATGCCACATTATCCTCAGGTATCTTCATCACTTCCATGGCACAGGGAATTACTATGTAGACTGGCCCTTTCCAGGAAGAGAGTATCTCACAGCTTCCTTTGCAAGACTTGGCCAATGGGACTCACTGGATGACCGGAACTGTTGTCTTTTCCTCCTTTAAATCTGCAGAAAGGGGAAAGGATTTGGCCTTCAATTTTCATTCACCAGTATTTCTAGAACTTTTTTCCCAATCTTGTCCCTTATGTCATGAAAAAAAATCTCTATGCTTCATCTTTTCTTTGTCCATCTATTTCAGCAATCCCAATAGCTTTCAGAGACTTCTAAATAAAGACAGCATATTTGGCCCATTTTTTTCATATGCATCTCCCTTAGCATTTGTTTTCTGGAACAAATTTCCAGAATAAAATGTGTCCTCATGTATAAAACAACACAGCCAGGCATTTAAAAGTATATAAAAGGGTAAGCATGAGATGACTCTCATATCTTTTTCCCTTATATAGGTGACAGCAATAATTACCTCTAGACATATCACTGCACTGAGCACAATCGGCACACAGGAGATTGCAAGGTGTTGAATGCGATAGGAAATGTGCAGCCTGATTATGTATGCTAGAATCCAAGTGCTGCAAAACATCTCTTTTCAATGAGTTGAGGAACAAGAATTTAAAGATACCACTTAATTTTTCAACTGCAGTCAAGCAACAGCAGTGTTTCAAGATGAATTTGCTAATCACATGGGACTAGGGATTGTATGTGGTGATAAAAGACTAGAAAAACATTTCCTAGCAGGCAGCAATAACTGTTCCAGTCTGTTTAAGCAATTTTTTTTTCCTTTGCTACTTTAATTTCCCCTGCCCTGCTGCCTGCTTCAATTTATTTAAGTTGAAAGCGATTGCAGAGGTGGTGGAAGGCACCGCATTCGTGACTGTGGAAATGAAATCCGTTTGGCTGCAAAGTCTCTGTGAAATTCGCCCTTTACGTAGGGAGGCAATGCAAGACCTCATCACCACCGGGTATCTCCACACTGCTGGCTGTGGAGGAGGTCTGGGTGTTGTGTGAGCCTCGCCCAGCCCAGCTCCCTGGCCATTGCTGAGGCAGTGGTGGCAGGACAAGCCCCTCACGCTGTGCCACCGCTGTCACCTGGGGCTCGCTGGGACAGACAGCAGCTTGGTGTTACCACTCACACGGACTGAGCATCACCAGCTGGAAAAACAGCTAGGGGGGTAGGGAGCCCCTCATTTTCTGAGCCCATCAGCTCCTCGACAGAAGTACTTCAAGAGCTCCTGGCGAGCTTTGCACCATGCTTGAGGCATCAGTGAGTGACTGATGATGCAGGCTAGTCAACAGCACGCTGCTCAAAAAGTTCACCTCAGTAAAGACCCTTTCAGAAAGTCTAAACCAAATGGTTTAAATTAATTGCATCTCATTTCTCTCAATGCAGAGACAGGCTAAGCAATTCATCCTCAAGTATGATTTGATTATTTAGAAAACTGGTGTATTAGTACTGCTCAGGCATGGAGGAAGACATTTCTTCAAATCTCTATAGCTATTTAGTTAGATTCATATTTGCATCTTTTTTATGCATTTATTCACAATGTGTATACAACAGATACTGAATTTTTCTTCCCTGATATGTTTGAGAACAAGACACATTTCTCAAAACAGCGTTTTTGTGCATTTGCAAGTATATCCATGAGAAAACAGATTGTATCTTTTATTGCTGACACCAAAAAAAAAAAAAAAGAAAAAAGATAAAAATAATCAGAAAGTGACAAAGAAGCCATATAAACCTACAATTTTTCACAATATATAGATTATTTATTTATTTATTTATTTATTTATTAGATAGTCTTCATAAAACTTTTCCAGGCTTCTCACCAGCTAATTTACTCTTTCTGCTCACTTAAAACTCACACTGTATCACTGTGCAATACCAAGAGTGAATTTTCTTCTGTTCTTCTGAGATTTTTAAACCTCATAGCAACTCACTTCTCTAGTAGATTTCTGTTAACAGTAATATTATATACTTGCCAGTCCTTTCCCTCAGCTGCACCTCTTTTTCCTTCCATTCTCTTCAAGATAAGACTCTTTCCACTCCTCTTTGAAAATCTGCCACTGTTTGTGATTTCGTTTTAAAGTTGATGTTATAAAAAGCCAGGCATAGTCTAGCCAAGACACTGAGAAAACTGCATATGCAGGCTTTTCTTTAAGTTCAAATATATTTCTGATAGTTTCTGGGTATTGGTAAGACAAGAACTTGTATACATGTGTACAGGTATACAAAAAATAATTAGGTTTTGGAGAACCTTAATAGAGGTGTTGCGTCCCCTTCCCCAACCTCAATGTGGTAATGCATCCCTTTCCCACTTCACACCCCCACTAGGGCCACATTATGGTCTCAGAATATTCTTTGAAAGCAGCATAAAGCATTCATTCATGACAAATGTAAAGGGCACACTGGAACAACAGCAAGTATGTATTTGATGCCTAAGATCAAAGAAAACGTAAGAAATCTACCCTCTCACTGTATTTTTTTGCTGAAACCAAGGCTGGGCTCCTTCTCATTCATTCAGCAAGATGGTTTCTGTTGCTTAGGCAGCCCTGCTTATTTACTTTTCACCTGCTACCAACTCTCATCTGAGAAGAGAGGAGTCATTTCCCTGATGCTGTGACTTCACTGTCAAAAGAGAGCTCAGTTTCCAGAGCTACAAAAAGAAGATAGTTCATTAATAACCTTGCAGTCTTGTTACAGAATTAAACAAGCTTCAGAATTTGAATGCTGATCTTGATCAGCTAAGTTAGTGGTCTTGCTGAAAGCAAGGTCATTTTTCTCTCTCTAAACAGTGTAGCCCCAACCAGCACTGGCCCAAATGCTCAGGTAGGTAGCACATGTGGCTAAACCCAGGTACCCATGGCATGAGGGACTGACAGGAACATTTCAATACAGAATTAAACTAACCTGTGCTCAACAGTGAAAGCTGGTCAACAGCTTTTCCCATGGTTTCCAGGATAGTGAGTAGAGAGGACACTGTGGAATGGATGTGGAATAGGTGCTTTGGGGCCCCTATCCACAAAGGCATCCCACCCCTACAATTGCTTGTGGCTGCTATGTAAAATATACCAAAGCTTATTTTTTTACAAAAAAACCCAAAGTGTGTTGATTCATCTGCATATTATTCATTGACCAGAAGGGCTGAGAGAAGCTAGGCAGGTACCTAGAAATTTTTATCAATAGTATCTTTTAGAATGTATTAAAGCATCAATCTTGCAGACTACACACAAGTGTATACGTACAGAAATTTTTGAAAGGTCAAGACCCACATGTGCAGGAGTGTTTGTTTCATGTCACCTTGTTATTCTTTCTAACACATTTACATTCAAATATTTCTATGTGTGGTTTATGAAATATCTTTCAAGTGATCTTTTTAAAATGTCAGATGTTATGGAATATTCACAGAAGGGAAATTTTGATTCATGTGCAGAGAGTGACACAGATTCTAAAGATCATGATTGTTTAGTCAGAGAGCAAAACCAGTGTGAAAAACAAAATCCAGCAAGCATGTCTCCCATTCTGGTGGAAGGCTGTTTGAAGCTCAGTTATGGTCCATGATTGTCACAATGCATGAACTGAATCTTCTCAAACAAATAACACGACTGAGAAAGAAAATGAGTATAAATAAATCAAGAGTTGCAGCATTTTGTAGAAGAGAGGCAAATGTGCATAAATGCAGGTTTCACAGAGTACTCAGTGTACAAAGTACAGAATCCATTCTCAGATAGGAAGCCCTGCAGTGTGATATTCACCCTCTGCCTGCAAGATGCAGATGACAGCATTTCCTCAGCTCAGGATTGTGAAAATACAGTTGAGAGAGTTATCCTTCAGAACCCATTAGCCATGGAGGTGGAAAAAGTAGCAAAGAGAACAAGGTGATCAGGAAAAGTTTCAGTTTTTAAAATATAATATTTTGGGGTATTATTTTAATAAAGAAAAATAAAAGAAAAAATAATAAAAAAAACCAAACAACAACAAAAAACCTAAAAAACAAAGGTCACAGTCAAGCAATCTAAGAATCAGAATAAGAATTATTTGTGCATAAGGAAGAACAGCAGTACATGAGTAGTTCCACTGAAGTCAAGATAAATAGGACACAGGCTGATCTGCCAGATGTTATGTTAATGTAAACAGTCCAGGAAATCCTCCCACCCTGCCCTTACCACAAAAAGGATGAGTGCAGCTCAGGAGAGGGGATTTCAGAATCACCAGCATAACTTCTGAGCTGCAGTTCTGGTGGTGGTGAGTCTGCAGCAGCTGGGAATATAGCAGTACCAGAGAAGAGAAGTAGTGATTTGCTGTGGGTTTTACTGTATGATTTGCACAGTATATTAGGAAAGGGCCTCTGTTCCATTTCCTCTCTGCTGCTGTCTTTTTATTCTCTACAGTCAACAAAATGCAATTATCTGCCAGAGCTTAGGTGTGGATGTGAGCAAAGTTTAAAGCTGTGAAGAATATCTCATGTTATTATTTTTTTATGAAAATTTTGTACAGGATTGCTCCCATGATTTTAGTTATTTGTAAAAAACAGCAGTAAGTTTTCTCTGTAACAGGATCTGAGTAAAAGCAACCCTGGAAGCTAAGATACTGTCTCAAAAAGTCACTGATACTGACCTAAGTTTCCCAGAAGTGGTCTCCTTGCACGCTCTCTCTAACCATAACATCTCAGAAGCAGCGTATCAGAGCAAATGAACAGTGCTGTGCTGAGTGCCACTCGTTCATGTACCTTTCTGAAGTCAACCAGCACAGCCCAGGTATCTACTGCCATGTCACAGGGTCACTACCTCTACCAGTACAGTCTACTGAGCAGAAGGCTGGGTGACAACTGGGTAATACAGAGTAGGAAACCATTTCATGTTGCTGGCTTTTTATTATTTAAATGAGAAATCTATGTTTTGCTCATGATTTAACTGAGGAAGGTGCACATGAGCCTTTCTAGATGAGGAGTTGTTTACTTTTTTTTCTTATATTTTTTCTTATATTCTGTCTAATATTCCTTTTATTGCTAACTTATATTCCTTCGTGATCACTTCCATGTGTTGACTAATGGCTCTTGTGTTATCACAGTAAGTAATTTACACTTTTAAGTCACTTTATTTTCTGTTTACCCTTTTAGTGCTTCATTTCTCTTACTGAAACTAGAACATACCTTTCTTTTCTTGATCAGTGTTAAATCTCACTTGCAAAATAGCGTAATGCTGTTCTGTTTGGATTTTAGTTTTCAACAGCGTGGGTGGAGGGGACTGTTAAATGTCATCTTAAATTAAACCATTTCCATTGGAATGTGAGCACTTGCATTTAAACATTTCTATTACCACTTCTTTCTTTGCTTGCGTGCTTTTAATCTTTCTTTCCCATTTCAATAAAACTCACTCAGAGATTTATAACTACCTGACAAAAAATTTTAGGCTATATGTTACTTCTCTTCCAAAAATATCTTTTTTCCTTTTTTTTTCCCCTGCAAGAGGTATGCTTTGCTTGCTAGTAGAGTTCTATATCTATTATGGTATATAAGATGAATTTTGTAACTGTTCTGCACACACAGTCTGCTCAGGAACAATGAAGGACTGAAAGCTTTGAGTCTGGCAACATGTAATTACATTTTCTCATCCCTTCAGAAGGAATATTCCTGAGAATATATTCTTAGGATTTCGACGGGTCAGTTGTTTTAAATTAAGGCTTCTAATTACATTTTGTTGTTAGAATGACAAATGAACATGCAACAGAGTCCAACAACTTCTTTGGTGCATTTTGCTTTCTCTCGACTTCTCTGAGTGAAGGGAAGGTGTTGATATTGGGAGGAGGCAACATCAATGGGACAGCGTGTTCTTACAAGCACAGCTTTCCTTCAAGCTGCTCTTCAGTATGCATCACCCATTATGGTGCACACAATGCCCTGGTCTGACTCCTGTTTGATTGGAACTTGCTCCCCAGTCCTGGGAACCATGTGCTTTGGTTCCACAAGGAGATCCTCAAAAAATGGTGTCATCAGGCCCTCCCCAGGGTCCTCCCCAAACACCTGCTCCATAACATCTTGGCTACAAGCACTCCCTAGTGCAGAGAGACAGAGTCCCTGTGTGATGGAGAAGAGGATTCTTCCTGATTCATCCTTTTCCAAATGTAACTGAAGTCTTAACAGTTGATGACCAAACGCTATGATATCCACTTATGAATTATATTCAGGAACATTCTAAGTATTGAATCAGCAAGCTGTGTTGGCCATTAAGCAGATAGAAGACCAAGAAGATAAATTAAACTCAAACCCTTTATGCACTATTCCCTAGAAGCTGCAAAACAGTCACTTATAAATAAAGAATAGAAAAAGCATTTTGTCACTTGAATAGAAGATCCATCTGTGTGAGGCGAGGCAACAAAACTCCCATTTGTGCTGAAAATCTTATCTCTGAGAGGAATAAAGTGCAACTCTTAATTACTGCATGGAAATAACATCCATCATTCATGGGGTGAATGTAGAAAGAAAATGAAGTGATAAAGACTTGCTTAATGGGCTGATGAATTGAAAGAGAAGTGTTTGAGGGGTAGAAGTGAATGCTGGGGGAGAAGCAGCAGTTTATGCATGCTGTTCTGCTGCTTTACACTCCCTTATCTGTGACAAGAAAAAAGTCCTCAAGTCTCACCTCATGGGATTTTGCTAAGGAAAGTCTGCTTGCATGAGAGAGTTCACAGTTCAAGATCTTACTGTGAACTATGAATGGCTGTCACACTTTGTAGATATAAAACCAAGGCACAATCAGGAAATGGATTGGCTTGTGGATGTCCAGCCAGACAAGACCAGGATCAAAAAGAGGACTACAGCAGCCCATTTATCACTGAGACAGGAAGCAGTTTCACCACTTTCTGGGTTTAGACAGGTCTATGCTTCTTATACTGGAGCCAGGAGTGCAAAAGACTCCTGAGGGCAAAGATATGACTACTCTGGCTGCATGCAGGCCAGCTCCAGGGGTTGGAGGATTAACACAGCAGCACTCACGACCCACACTGAAGCGCCCTGCTAGATTGCTACACAGGACTAGAGTATCATCCCCAACATGGGTTCCATGAAGGTGTGCCACCAGCAGTGCTCTGATGGTGCATAATTCATGCCAATTGCCGTGTGAGACAAATCATAACATTTTCTGCATCTTCAGAGAGAGCATACTCATCCCAAATGTGAGTGGATTTTCTCCTTGTGAGAGGCCCTTTTCCTTATAATTTATAAATCCATGATAGGATGAACAAAAGGTGGGTTTTCTTATAATCCAGCCCTCGGTGTAGGTTTCCAGAGCAAAAGAAACTGGAGGCAAATTTAGTCAGCCAACATATGATGTACGTACTATTCATAACTTGTCTTTCTCAACTAAGAATATTTTTCCCCAACACAGATTAATGCAATAAAACGTTTTCCCATGTTGCTATAAGGTCCGTGTTACTATTGGCCCCAACTGTAGGGCTCCAGCTGGAGCAGTAGATCTTGCACAGCTTCAGGGTTGACTGGGAGTTGCAGAGTCGTGGTTCTGCAGCTCAGGGCACTGAGACCCCCTCTGTCCACTACCTGTGTTGAAGACAGAGGCAAGAATGCATGAAACATCCCTGCCTTGCCTCTGTCCCCGTTCACCACTCGCCACTCGAGCTTCCCTGACTGAGGTGTTGTGATGCTGTCTATTTTTTGTCCATATTGCTTTGTACCTATTACCTACACAGATCATAGGAAGGGCAGAAATCCTTTGGTCTGATAGCAAAACCTGAGAGGCCCGATTTTTGTTCTCTTTTTAGAAGTACAGAATATTTTTTAGTTCTCTGGCTTGCTGCCAAAATTGGTGACTGCAGCTGTGTTTTGTAGTCCAGGCTTACCTCTTTCTCCCACCCTGAAAAATCTCACTGGCTATTTCTGTGATAATTTACAGGACCTCTGCTGATTTTTGGGCTTACCAGCTGCTGCACTGCTTGCCTTCCCAGCTGGTATCCCAAATCTTCTTTCTGCAGATTCACTTCTTGAGTGTTCCTCAGGAATCCTGAGACTTTGCCTTCTGCTTGCCTCATGCAGTGATAGACTGACCACAGCAGCAGCTTCTAAACAACACCTTGGTACTCTGCAAGACTTACATTAGAGATGCTCGTGGTAACATTTTATTAGACTCCTCATACCCAAAAGCAGCTGAAGTGAGATTTCAGTGGATGTCAAGCCCCTAAATAAAAGATTGTGAGCAAGACAACTGAAGTGCTAAAATTCAAACCGCTGAAGAAACTTGTTCTGTTTCACATGTCTTAGGTGCGGTGCCTAACCCTCACTTTATGCCTGAAAAGTGAATTCCTTCGTTGCTGTTCTTCTCTATCCCTAAGGGTTCCAGTCACAGCACTGGTCCCTGGCCACCCATGTGATCACTACTCTCCCTGGGGTACCCAGGAAGTATCTAGCTGGGACCTACCAATCAAGAGTTTATGTACAAAATCCCTGTTTAGAAGTAACACCAAAAATTTACTGACTGTAAGAATGGGCCTTGATAATTTATGAAAAACGGTATCAGTTTATGTAAGTATAATGCCCTAAATGACTTTGTGTCACTATTTTTCAAATTGCAATGCTAATTCTTTTCTCCCCTTTTAGAAATACCAAGATGGTGTACACCATGGCTCCTTTACTACATCAAAAAAAGCATAACGCAAAACAAGCATAAAACAAATCTTTCTCAATTCTCATAATTACTTTTCTGATTTTAACCATAACAAATACAGGAGCAACTTGAAATCAAACAAATGATTGTGATTTACCCAGCTGATGATCCACAACAATATTTCTCATCATGAGAATGTGCTCACATATCCAAAGTGAACTCTGATGGTTCCTAGTATACACTTGCTGGCTCTTTTTGCTAAATGAATCATTATTACAGGCAAAATTTCAGTAAAAGAAGATGCCTGGATATCTTGTCTAATTTTCTCATGGTAACAGTGAAGCATTTTAGAGCTTTTTCTAATACTGTTCTTGAAAAGAACTGAAAAATAATCCTAGAAAGCAAATTCTTTGGGATTTTAAGACACATCTTAGTTCTAGTATGAGTTTTTTACATAATTAGAATTAAAAACACCTAAAAACCACAACTGGATGGAAAATATCTACCCCCAAAACATTGCATGTTTTAGAGGGCAAATTTTTTTCTCTTGGCAGTGCAGTCAGATGTGCTGAGCTAATTATTGAGCCATAAATTCTGTGTATGGTTAGCATCTTAGGGATATATTTTATAAAGTGAAGATAGTTTTTCAGTATTCCCAAACTAGGTGACTCAGTCTTGCAGTTTTATGAACTGTGAGTGTTTATTTAACTTTGGAAATTGGTATTTTTCTTTTAATGACATCTCACTGTGGCAGCAAGTTACAAGACTCATTTTTGACAGAAAGTATTGAGTGTCAAAACCATTTTTTGGTTGTTACCAAACTGATGAAGCTAGGCAGTTGTGATAAAGCTGTTAAGATCTCAGGTGGAGCTAAAGGAGCAGAACAGACTTACAAGAGACTTGCTCAGAAGCCATTAAAGTATGTCAGAAAACCTTTTTCATTCATTTCTTGTGTCTCATCTCTGGAATATGATGTGCTTCAACTTTTCTAAGCAGTTGAGAAATTCTCAAAGGGAACAATTTTTCCATCAGAGAATAATTTTTGTCAAATTTCAAATGTTTGCAGAGACATTTTGACTTCTCTGAGGGTATGATAGGCAAGGCAGGGTTTTGAATTTTGCCAGCAACTTTCTTTAACATCTCTGTATCCTACCTGCCTGGTGGAGATTGAGTAACTCCCAGACTCTTCAGTTTCTTATCTAAGTGGGAATTGGAATTTTTCTGGGTTTTGAGGTTTCAATTATGACTCTAGCTGCCAATCATAAAAATGAGCTGGGAGACAATGCCTGCAATTTACATGCTCTGAGCTTGAGAACTAGCACTTCTAGGGTTTCCAGACTGCAGCTGTTAATAAAGACCCAGTTTTCCTACACACCAGAAAGCTTAACTAGAATCCTTTAAAAATCACATCTTGACACTTCCAAGAAGCTGGGGGTTTTTTGTTTTGTTTTGTTGTCTTTTTTTTTAAAGCTAAAATTCCTAACTTCAAATTTATAAGGAATTGCAGAATTCCTAAATCATCTTCAAAAGCAAATTATGTTATCACTTCTTTTAATCCCTTTGCAGTTATTTTCAAAACTTTTAATTACAATACTAAAAGATTCTTTGATAAAGGCTTTCAGTTCTTGTCACTGTGTCTGACTGTTGTGTTAATGTTCTATTTAATTTGAGAAATTGGTGGTTTTAAGTGTTTAGATTTTTATTCAGGCTTTTTTTCCCTGATGAAACTTGGCCCTTAATTCCCTCATGAATATCAGCCGGCTACTGGCTCAAGGAGAGAAATATTGACCTTTTATCTGCCTTTTGTTCATCTTCTCCTTAGACTCCCTATAATTCTCCAGACTAGGATTAGTAGAACCTCTCTGTACTTTCTACACCCTCTTGCACCAGAGTCCCAAAGCCATCTGTTGTCCTTGCAAGCTACACTGAATTTCCACCATTAGCCTTTGTTTAATCAGGCCAGTATCATAGACTCGTTGTTTATGAATATGAAATTCTCTATCTTGGAGTTCTGCTCAAGCTGCAGCAAATAGTCTCTGTTCACACATAACCAACCAAGTATATTTCCAGCAAAATTGATGTGCCCATAGCAGATCATTGTACTGAAAAACACGGTTCTTTCCCTTCAAAATCTGGGGATATGTGGAGTGAATTTTTAAAATGAAAAATCTAAACCACAATATCTGGGCTTTATCTTTAACATTGTTTTCTCACATAGAACCATACCAACCTGACTACACCCAGCAATGCAAGGAAAGGTTTCATTTGCACTCTTGTTTGTCTGCCTCTGACTTGTTTCCCCTTCCTCCTTCCTGTCTTCTTCTCTCCTTTCTGTCTATTTCCTCCCCATACATCTTTCTTCTACACAGCTCACCCTCTGCTAGTTGATCACACAGTTTTAGCTGATTTAGAAACAGAAGAAAACCCATTAAGCTGAACCTCCACCCCATTGTGCGGGGTGTCCCTACCACCTGACTCCTATCATCATCCACCTCCTCTGTCTGCAGCTATTTTTAACTGCCCAAAAGAGCTTCCTGGAAATGCTTAAAACACACCTACTCAGTCAAACAAGTTCCATGCTTATCTACCTCTTTCCTTTTTTTCAGTTCTTTTTTCCTACTTTTTTTGTTTCAGGACTCTGAACGGTGGGTTATTAGTACCTCGCTCCTCATAACTAGAAGCAAGGCAAAACCAGAAACTCTTTAATACAAGTAGTTAGCTTACCTCTGTCCTGCAAACGTTACTGAACTTTCACAAATCTCCTTTTCATGTCAGGTTCCTGTTTAACTTTTTGGGACTATCAGGGGCTAAAATACAGCATCCTTGGGATAGGCAGGACTCCGAAACATTGTTTTACAGAGGACATTGACCCGTGCAGAAAGAGGGTGGCCTGGTTTACATTAGAAAAATGGCAGCAGGGTATACAGTAACATGGTATTTGTCAGAACAGTGTCCTGCAGGTTGGCAGTCTGATTTTCACTTGCACCGTGGATTGCACAGTTAAATTGCAAGACTAACCAGCAAGAATTAAAGGCATGGAGCACCAAAACTAATTCAGATGCCAAATACCTCTTGGTGTTTTTTTTAATGAGGATCTCTTTGTGAGGAAGAAATGAACTGTTTTCCCATACCTCATTTTTATAGCTGTGAAATGTGGGCATGTTTGTTAACCAACTCTTGACAAACTGCAAAGACAGAAAGAAATGTGAAATGTCTCATAGGAGTGTTTGAGATCCCACATATGCAGGAGTTTGTGTTCAAGATGGAAGTGTTTAATGGAAGATGGTGCTGTTGGTTGACTGTGTTCTGGGGTGCTGATCCAACACATTGCCTCTGGCTTCAAGGTAAATTTCTTGGATTATAACTTGCTGTTAGAAGGAAATGTATATCTGTTAGTGTTATTACTTAGATTGTTCCCACCACTCAAAAGGCACAGCATAGTAATTTTTTCCTGGGGTATAAATCAAATTATGAAGTTTCTAAGGCTTTGAAACTAAACTAAACTATTAATAAAAAAACCCAGGCAAAATAAATTCACAAAACTGGCATATGTCACATATCTACAGGACAGGAAAGCTGTTCCAATTTCTGTTTATACTGGTCACCTGCTTTAAAAAAAAAAAAAATACTCAAGAATCCATTAGTGAAAAGATGCATTAATGACATTGATATATGTATTCCAAACAGATTATTTCTCAGCTATTACTCCACAGTCAATAAATGGGACCTGTTTGCATTCGATTGAAAGACAAAAATCTCTTCTAAAACTAAACGGTGAGTTATTCTGAAGCTGGAGAAACACCTCTAAGGATGAAGAAGAACCATCCAGAATTAAAACTTCCCCAAATCTCAGTGAAAGACTGTGCAGGTGTCAGATTAGGTTCATCACTATTCTTCAATACATTCCCTTTATCAGATAGTGACACACAAAAGAGACCATTCTCTGCAAGTCTCTTTTTTACTTTTTCATGTTTTTTAACAGCCAGATTGTGTTTACTGATGTTATCTGACTTTCTGTAGGAATCTTTGGAAACACTAGAGCAAACACAGCTTTGCTGAGCCTCCTCAGACCATCTAATAAGAGAGCCTGTGTCCAAATCATTGTTCCTCTCCAGATTATTTCTCCAAGTGAATTAATTTTTTACTAAGAAACTGTTAACCTCTAGTCAGAAAGGTTTATACACCTTCAAACTTCAGAGCCTGAAAGCTAAATTGAAGAGCTAAGATAATTTGGTGTCCAGTCCTGGATCTTCAAGTAACAAAGTGTGGCGGTGTGAGAATCATCGT
>VZTN01019517.1:13400-43431 GCA_013400515.1 Erpornis zantholeuca | reverse complement strand
GACCTGACTGGATAAAGCCCTGAAAAACCTGTACTGATCTCATTGCTCAGTCTGCTTGCAGAGTTTTGGATGACAGATGCTGAGTTTTCTTCCCTTTGCAGTTATCTATAATTAGCAAAATTTACTGTTATTTGTTGAGGAGTTAACTTCTTTCTTTGATAACTTTTCATCAAGTCAAAGGGATCAGTTTTGCCACTCTTTATTCTTTAAGAAACTTAAAGAATAACCTTCTGAAATTTCTGAAGCAATTATTGGATAAAACTGATGAAAGTAATGGAATATAACATTCTTAGTAGCTTTTAGTGATGATCAGTTTTATCACAATATTTGTGAATTTGATTTTTTATTTCTAGTTTGCTGTTCTTTCTTGCTGAAAATCTCTAAATAGATGTACAATGGGTTAATAGATGATTTCGGTACTTTAATTAACTATTATCTTTAATTGTGTTTACAAAAGCTCAAGACAAACAAACCTTCTCTAATAGGTATGGGGATGTTGACATAAGTGTGCATTAATAATTTTGTTAATTATATTTTGCACAAGAGTAACATCCCTAGACACCAATCAGGATAAGGGATTATGTATTGCTAGGTAGCAAGCAAACAGAATGGTTCTCATGCAGCACTAATTTGGCATTGTGGAAGTTTCATAGAAGGAGAATGATGGAGGTTTGAAATATGGATTTGTATGTGCCTAGTCCTCAAATCCCTTAACGGTATGACAAAAACTACCAAAGGATGGCTTAATGGTTTACAAGGGTATTGACATCTGACAAATACATCATGTCATTTCAGTACAGGAAGAACTGTACTGAATCCATGCTTTGACATGGATTGATTCTTTTGTTGGTTTTTCTTTTTTTCTTTTTCTGGTAAGAATTGAAAAAAATTCAATAAAATGGGAGCTTGTCAAAGCAGGAAATTTGCTACAGAAAAAAAAAAAAAGGTTTTGTAAAGATCTTATAACTAAATTCTGGAAGGTGGAATGAGCGAGATGAGCTGTAACATCTGTACTAATCCTCAGTGTAAAGCTCCTGACGTTTGTGTGCACAAGGACAGAGAAACACTGATGAATAAAAAGAAAAACCTTTTAGACTAAATTTAGAGTTGCAATAAAATAATGTGTGACTGACATATTCCCTTTCTGCATGGAACTGAGACAGATCCTACCTATGCTGGATGCTAATATGCAATTTATTCTTCTACCAGTGAATTGTGTCTTGTGCAGCCTTAAAAACTCTGTGGGAATGCAGCAGGTGTCATACATTGAATAATAGATGCATACTTGAAAGTAAATACTGTCTCTTCCAAACAACAAATTCTTCTAGAGGTCAGAAGTGAGCCAGATGAGCCATAAGAGATCCATTCTGCTTACCTTCATTATATTTCACAGCCATCTTTTTCCTGCTCATTATATTTTTCACTTTCCTGTAAACATTTGAGAAAAGCTGACAATGCGTTATAAATGCAAAACATGCTATGTTCAGCAAGCATTGTAAAACACTCCTTGAGGTGTAAAGATGTACTAACACAGAGTGAAAAAAAAAGATTTTCTTATATAGAGATGAAAGAGAAAGTTACTACCTGTAATTAGTTTCTGAGGCTGTACTTTGATATGCTCATAAATTAGTATAGTCACTGGAAAGAGATGGCTACTCTTACCCTCTTTATGACCCCAACTATTTATTTTCACTCTCTGACAACTAATATTTAATACTAATACAACATACTTGCTTGCTTTTCAGAAGACCAGTGCTTGAGCTGGTAACTACAAGCCTTCATAGGAGCAAATGCTGGCCTAGTGTGAAGAGGAGGGAGACTAGAACAGAAAGAGGAAGACAGAGGCACGATGGAAAAGACCAGGCACGATGGAAAAATAAATGCACAGTAAAACTACAGATCATCAGTAAAAACGTATGACACAATTCAGTACCAAATAAAATGCAGATCAGACCAAAGATGTGAAGCACACTTTTACTTCCTTAGAGGAGTTTGTTGAAGTGTTGCTGCAGTTATTTTATACATTGTGGTACTGGCCAGTGATATTGGCCTCCAGAACCACTGTTCCTTCCAATCCTTTCCTTAGACTCTCTCCAGTACCATACCATGAGGTGCTGCAGTGGGAAACAGATACGAGTTACACTCATCTGTCAGTAAAAGAAGAATATCACTTTTTTATTTTTTAAAGCCAAATTAGTTCCTCACTCTAGGCTGCAAGATGGACCCACAAAGGACTGTGTTGGCATAACCAAGGGTCCTGTACTGGACCACAGAATGGGCAAGCATAGTTTGACAGGCCTAAATCCCAGCTTTTCAAAACTGGATTGCCTACAATAATTTCTTTACTCCCAGTATGTGAATGTCTCGTTTTCTCATCAGAGAAAAAGAGACTGGAAATTAATGTGTGAAAAGAAACTGGAAAGTGTTACACGAAATAAGAGAATATGCAATATATTTCAGTTCAGGTAACTCCTATACTAAAGTGAATGCCAAAAAGGTGAAAAAGATGTATTTTATTTCACTTTTATTGTATAATTTAAAATATTAACTTACTCGTAATGTAAAATGTGGAAAAAATTAAAATATCAATATTCAGTAAGCTATTTTAAGGCTCTAGTATCTTGAAGTCTCCCACATACTGTCTAGATAACTATTCCACTTGTATGTGGAATATTTATCTTGGAGGAGTCAACAGAAGATCTACAGCTACTCTAGAGGTTACTTGTAAAACCTCTAATTTACAAGTAAATTGATGGGAAGACTGTAATTAATATATACTGCTCAATTTTACTCACTCAAAAACAGAATTCTTGGTCTTTGTTTTCTGTGGGATGCTGATGTGTAATCAATTTCTGCATTTGGGCCAACCATGCATCTCTAAGAAAACCACAGATCTATACTGTTCCCACATGTTCCCACATCACACATAAAGTTTTACCATATTGCTCCAAGAGTGGGCTCCATGGTAACAAACAGATTTTCTTACTGCACTTAGGTAGCTTTATGCCTACAATGAAAAAATAAGTGTTTTACGTAACCAAGATGGGTTTTTATAAAACGTAACAGATATACTGCAAGACATTTTGCATGTCCAGCCAATCTTTATCCACAGTATCTATGTAATGCAGGCCCAGGCTGATGTAGTTAGCTAACCTAATGACTTTTTATAAATTTACGCATATAATTTAATATATATATATATATACCAGACTAGTGTTGGTGATGGCAGTTAGCATGCCAAGGACTCAGTGCTGGATAACTTGCACAACATAAATTTTCTTGTTAGATCATCTTTTCTCTTCCTTTCCTACATATAATTTTGTGACTCCCCCATCCTCTAATTCCCAGATTTCACAGCACTTAATATTGTCCCAGTCTCTGTTCAATCCTGTGGGACTGGAAGTGAGGATGTAGGATCCCTTGCAGAGAAAGGAGTGAGAGAGATAAATGAGTGATCATTGCAGCCCCTCCTGCAGCACTGCTCTTGCAGCCAGGTGCCCTGAACACAGCTGCTCTTACCCTCCCTCTCAGCACTTATCTCCCCTCTTGATTTGCTTTTATCCACCTCTTCTTATGCAGCCCAGGCTCTGGGGAGCATTTTTTCTTGTTCTTGCCTTCTTGGCAGGTTACCAGGAGAAAAGCACGTCTGGCACCATCCCACTCCCCAAAGAAAAGCTCTTCTCACTCTTTGCCCATAACATGTCTAGGGAGAAAAAACATTCTCCAGTAGGAGGAGATCTGGCTGCCAATTACCTTTCCAAAAGATGAGCTTCTAAACTCATGTAAGAACTGATAACAGCTATGCAAAGCATTTCCTGCAATGTTTGAAATGTTATGGGGGTCAAGGGGATACACACAGGAAATGCTGTAGCTCCCTACCCCATTCTCCAAATGCCCTGCAGAGGTTGTGTAGGTGGTACTGAATACCACAGCAGTGGGTGTGGATGGCAGGAATAACCAGAAATGTCTCACATTAAACAACACCTTGGGGGGGAGTATGTTTGAACAACAATTGTCCCTAGGTTATTTTATAGTGGTTATTTTCTCACAATATTGGGATTAGCCAGAATAAAGCAAAAGTGAATACAAATAATGTAATTATGACATTTCCTAGCTTAATGACTAAGATTTTTTCATGAGCTAATGTTTCTTAATAGAAGAAAACATGATTCCATCAGTTTGATTCTTTATATGTCACCTACCATAGGAATTCCTACCATTCTCTTACTGTTCTGTTGAGACCAATGTCATATTCATGGTTGAAGAATAGCTTTTGGAAAGGATCTTGCCATCCCTTTCCAGCAACCAAAAATAGCGAACTGAACCACTTCTTTTACCTGTAAATGTAAAAAGGAAATTTTAAAAAATGTCCTGGTCTTGGTCTTCAGTCATCAAGACCTTTTTTACTCGATCAAACTACTTTTCAAATACATTATTTTCTTTCTAAAAAAATTACTTATTTACTGAAATAAAACAGAATAAACAAACTAAATCACATGGTTGTTTAATGCAAGTAATGCATTTTCTCTGTTTTATTATGGCTTCATTTTTATACCTATATTATTTTTTCCACCCTTTTACTGATGAAATATGGTGAACAGAACTGTAATATTAGCTTCATCAATGATTATCAGTCTTTCCAAAGATGAAACATTGTCTCCTTTCCATTTTCAATTGTTCTCCTGTGTTCATATTCAAAGACTCAATTAAGTTTTTTACTTCTGTGAGGCACCAGAACATATTAGTTTTCTTACTCACTGCAAAGTACACATGATGTTAAAGCTAGCAACACTTTTCAGTATCTGCTTTTTAGTAATTCCTTGTATAATTTTGAGCTTTGTTGCATTAAAGAAACTTAAAGGGACAATCCCAAGAAAGACATTCAGACCACACTGTGACCTGTCTGTCATCATTATTAGCTACTCTTAGTTCCTCAGGCATACTTATACCTTATAGAGTCATAGAACCATAGAAAGGTTTGGGTTGGAAAGGACCTCAATGATTATCTGGTTCCAACTCCTCTGCCATAGTGGAAGGGACACCTCCCACTAGACCAGGTTGCTCAAAGTCCAATCTAACCTGGCACTGAACACTGCCAGTGGATAGGGCATCCATAGCTTCTCTGGGCAACCTGTTCTGGTGTCTCACCACCCTCACAGCAAAGAATTTCTTCCTAAAATCTAATCTAAACTTACCCTTATTCAGTTTAAAAACATTTCTCTTGCCGTGCTCAGCCTGGGGCTGAGTCCACCAGAGAGGTTGCATCCCCTGAACCAGCAAGCTGCTGGTGGGACAGTTCAGAAGTTTAAGACAACCTCCCCCCAGGCTGTGGTGAGGAGAAGGCTTTCTCCGTAAGGCTGTGCAGTCCCTACGTCTACCTCCTTCTGGGAGGTTCCCCCTTTCCAGGTATCCCTTTTCAGCCACTCCTCCCTTGTACTCCCATTGACTGCGTACCCCAGCCTTGCTTCCACTCCTCCCCTTTGCCCTCTTCCCATTGCTTTGCACCCCTGAATAAAACCCCTGGACCCTGATTGTTCTGTGGCTTTTTGTATCCGGATTCCCTGCATATTAAACCCTGCGGATGTCCACAGAGGAACCCCCTCCTTCCTCTTTGTCTCCAATCGGCACTGAACTCCTGAGCTATCCCAGTGTGTGTGTGTTTGTGTGCTGCTACCTGCACGAGTGTGTCTGTGCTGCCAGCAGCCTGAGGAGCTGTGCCAGACCGTCCAGGGAAGGATGCATCCTGGGACAGGACGTGGTGCACAGCTCGCTAACCACCGTGCTGTGTCTCATTCCCTCTTTTCCTATCTCTTTCTGCTCTTGTAAAAAATATTGCAAAGATTTCCCAGCTAACTAATGCAAGGCATTTAGTTTAGGAGCAGTAATGAGAATCTAGATATGTTGCTTTCAGGATGTGAGCTGGTAATTCTTGATGGTATTTCATTTTGCTGAGTATATATATCTTTAATGCCCTATGAAAATTCTTAAATAAATTTGAATTTTATTCTAGATCATGGATCACTGGGCCTACAACCATCAAATGGAAAACTTCTGTAGGAAAATAATATTTGACGATGATTCCCCACTATATTCTGAGATACACCAGTCAATTCTTAACTCGCATCATTTAAAAAGTATTTTTATCTCATCTTTTAAACTGACAGTGGTGCAATTCACTAGTTCTCCAGCTCATTACCCAGTGAATATTGTTTACTGAAACAGTTTAAGTTAGTTTTAAATCACACAGGGTTAGATTTCACTAATATAATCTCTATTTTAAAGATAGCCTTGAAAGTAACTTGCATAAAATTATTAATTAAATGTAATTAATTGGACATTTTCCAATTGTTTGAAAAATTAATTTGAAGCAAAGATTGTCTAACTGCTTTAAAAAGAAATAGCAATGGATATGTGAGTACACATTCATGTGCATTTACTGCATTAGTGCATATTGCTGTGCAGGAACTTTACATATGACCTTGAAATTTGCTGCAATTAATGGAGAAAGGGAAAGAAAAAAGAACCTTGGGAGAACAAACCGTTTGTGCTTATTTTTATAAGAACGGCTCTAAATTCTTATGAATAGCTGTACAATCCCATTGTTTTCAAGTCCATTTTATGTGTTCATAAATTAAGTAGTGTTTTTGCTGTAGAGGAACATTTCCATTTAATTGTGTCTCATAACAGCAAGATCTAGTACTGTTTCCCTGGGCAAATATTGCTAGTTATTTTTCCATCTCTTGATGTGGATTGAGATCATTATGATTCTGCCTTTTTCAAAATTTATTGGATAAGTAGGATATAACTAAGGTAGATAAGAAAGAGATTATAAGGTACTGAGAAAATAACAGAGTTTTTAATTCCTAGATACACCAAAATGTTTTATAGTGTTTTCAAAAGGTGCACAAAATTGGACCAGATGAACTGCTCTTTCTAGAGTTGAATCGGGTTAGGAAATAATTGCCTCCAGCTTCTTGCTGCTTTCCCACCACAAAGTATTGCTCCTTGAGGTGTGCCATCATGACTTGACTTCTCCTTAATCTCCTCTTCATGTCTCAGCAGTTTTATTAACTTGGGCACAGAACCACTCTGAGAATGTCTGATGCATTTCTGATTTTGAAGCAAGGCATTCATTGCTTACTGATGAATCCTTGCACCATATTCTGCTATACAACATAAATATACCTCAAGGTTGAACAGTGGCCGATGTTGATAGGGATGGAGGAGTCATACAAAGTGATGAACTCCTGGTTACTTCATATGCCTTCTCTCAGTACAGTATTTTGAGAGAACCAAAGTACAAACAACTCACACAACAGAGAGATGTACTATGGATTTCAGGAGGTAGGAATATTGGATTGTGCAGTAGCAAGCAGCTGGGGCAGAAATATCTTTACTCATACCACTTATGATCAGAAAAGTATGCCTTTAAGCACTGTCTGTATCACGATCCGTTTCCTTCTACCCTCATGCTGGTGTAGTTAACTAGCACACTGATAATCTGGTAGCAGTTATTTCAGCAAAAACCTATCTTTTATGCTAGTTTCAAAGATCAAGATCATTAATAAGAAGTACAGATATATTGATGTAGTTACATATTCATTAGGGCATTTATGGAGATGGTTAAGTTCTTTAAAATACAGTATCTCTACACATAGAACAATACAGATAGAAATGTTGGTAACATATATAAATATACACCTGAGGTAACTGAGGAAATGACACACTAAGTAAAATTGACCTTTGGTAAAAAAAACCTGCAGAAGACTCTGCATATCTAAAGCTCCAGTTAAAATGAGTCTTTAGTAGAAGCTGCATAGTGAAAGTTTTGCAAATTTTCTCTGAAATCCCATCATTTAAAACATAACAGGAAGAAAAAATTTTATTCTTGTGCTGGACAACAAGAATGTGGGAAGGACAAGAATAAGATTTTGTGTCAATATAGAAAGCAGTTGTGGGATGATATTTGATGGACTGCTTGTCGGCAAGCAAACACAAGATGACAAGTCAATTATTTCAAGCTATTGCCAAAACATCAAAACATTAAGCAAGGACACATAAATAAAGTACATCCTGTAAAAGATGGCAATTAAACACATCTCTATTCAGCATTGGTAAGGTATCAGTGGAATTTTTAATCTTTTTTGGGCCTGTCCTGGGTTGAAGTATATTCTGTTACCATCTTCATGAGCTGTTGGAACCAGATGTTGTTTTCCTTGCCTACTCCCCCTGGGCTATCTGCTGTTACTGGGCCATCAATGCCTGGTCCCATGACTCAGAGATAACACCCCCCTGGACTACCTCCTGTTAATGGCCCATCAGTGCCTTATCTCATGACTCACCATCCCATTGTGAGATGCTCCGCCCAGAGGGAGGAACCAACTATTCCATCATGGATATAAGCTGAAATCCTGAACACCACAGGAGCCCTTGCCTACTGGACTCCCAGAGGGAAAGAGCTACTGCTGGACTTCCAGACCTTTCTTTCTACAGGATCCCCGCGTCAACAGAACTGCTTCGCTTGGATTGCCTCCACCATTAGAGTGTCAGGTTGTATTTCTGACTTTTGTCAGTATCCTTGTATTACTGCATTTATTTCTTTCTTTCTTTTAATTTTCTTCCATTAAATTATAATTCTGACTTGTGATCTCCCACTGGTTTGATTTCAAACTAGTACAGGGCCTTATGCATCTGTGAGCCTACGAGGCCTACCTATAGGAAAGTGATCCCATAGGAAACATTCAGAATGAAAAAGAAAGATGTATTGCAATTTTTTAGCCCTGAGATGATTAAGAAAGTTTAGCCAAAAACTTGGAAGCAAGCAAAGAATATGGGGATACTGTATTTTCCATGTCTTCTTGTCTCCTGTGGAAGAATAAGGAAGTTTGGTCAGCTCTGTAGCAATGAGGATTAACATTGCACAGATCTTGGTGGAGCGCCAAGATCTGTGCAATTGGCATACTGATGCACTTGAAGAGTAGATCAGACAAGTGCCTGCCCAACATTACACCATACAACTGCTCGTGCCTCAGAGTGGAGGGATGAACCAGAGGATTTGTGCAAGGGTCTTTCATTCCTGCTCTACTGAAATTCCCACTGTTGTCTACAATTATTATGGTCTTTTGTTCTCTATGTCTTATAGGTCCCCATTTGTCTGTGCTTCTTCCATTTATGATCTGTAGACCTTGCACAGTACCCTACACTGAGATCCACAGATGCAGTAGGAGCCATGATGTCCAGATAAACCAGGCTCAGCCCTGCTGCAGCAGGATGATCATCAGAACATGAACCTTGGGCTCCCTCTCCCCACACACCTCGGCACAGCTGTGATGTTAATCTTTGAAAGAGCTGAGCTGCTGTGTGGTGGGAAAGACATCAGATGAACTCAGATGATTTTCTGTGTACCTATACACAGGAGATCTTATGCAAATCACATTGCAATACGTAGAAATCGAGTTCAGTAAGGGTGGGTCATATCCACAACAACTTTTTTGGTAAGGAAAGAAGGAAGTTGTCCTCTGCTTTGTTTTGGTGAGGCACTTTTCATCACAATGCCTTTTTGATGCTTTATTTCTAGAATACTTTCTTTCTTTCATTTAATCATAGAATGCGAAAGGCTTTTCTTCTCCTTAGCCAAAACTCAGAGCATATGTGCCAGGAAATCTCAGTACTTTTATCCCTTTGTTGTTGTTGTTGTTTTGTGGGCACCTTTTACCCCGACAACAAAGACAAAGCTATAGATAAATAGACTCCCTGCCACTCAGTTCCTTTCAATGAGCCTAACTGTTACCAATAGCATAATATAAATAATTTCAGATTCAGTCTCCAAAGCAGCAGCCTGAAGGGATCATAGCTAGCATATCTTTGCATATTTAGTGAAACAAGCACACCCCACTTGGGATGTAAAGTATCTTCTTTGGCTACATGAAGCAGTCTAGACAATGGTGTTCTGCATAAAATAGTCTGGGAAGTAGTCTCAAAAGATGTTTTTTAATGTTTTCAATGTGTACTGATAACGGATGTGCTCCACAGTCCTTGTCAGGCTAACACTGATTTTAAATTCACCTTCTTCATCAGTTCAGAAAGGAAAAAATCCTATTTAGGAATAAAAGAGAAAAAAAGTAATGTTGATCTAGACTTTTCCTTAAGACTCTGTGCCTCTGTTTTAAGTTATCATGACTCACCAAGTATAGCAATTTCACAGTGGTTTGATTGAATACAGTTGATATTACCCCCTCACTTCTCCTTTATTCCATCATTTATTGCCTTAGTAGTTTCACCTCTGTGCAATTTTTACCTCTGCAATTTTATATGAAGGCCATTTATAATAACTACATACCAAGTGGATAACACTGGAACTTAAAAGATAAATTTATTCTTCTGTGTGCACAACTCTGTGAGATGATACAAAATGGGATTAAAGAGAAAACTGTGTATTAAAGTATCATAAAGTATCAAAAAGAGTGTCAAAGAAATGGTAGCTGGTTGCATGGCTTACTGTGAATCACAAGCCAGTTGTGTCTTGCCTATTACACACATGCACAGTTTAACACAGCCTTTTTCTTTTTTCTGTAGAGTTCATAATAATTTCAGTGAATGCTGATAACTTCCTCTGTCTTTTTTATCTGAAGTTAGGGAAGCCTGTCATTCCATAAAAGTAAATGCAGATTTAATCCCAACTGATATTAAAGTAACATAAGGTAGAATTAGTTTCTCAGATGGAAGAAATTATGAACAATCAATCTCATAGTATTGGGACTTTGCCTTCAAGGATCTTCTGAAGGTAGAGAGTATCTTGGCAATGAGAAACACAGCTTTGTTTAAAATAATTAAGTTTGTTCCCAGATATAGGATCAAATTTATAAAGATGCAAGTGTGTGTCTGCACAATGCAGATCTGAACTTGATCTGCTCATTATTTATGTATGCAGAAATATTAATTTAATAGTACAGTTAAGTGGTGCTCTGGAATGTACATACCTTGTGAAATTCTGACCGATGACATCTTTATTCTGTAGACACTACTGAGAAATGTGAATGTCCTGTTTGGGTCTGATGTCACACAGCTTAAGTATTCAGAAGGATCCTATTTATTTCTGTTGAATCTGTAAATACTGTGCTTAGAGCTCAGATAAGCAGTCAGTGATATTTAAAAGAGGGTTGCCAGTGGCTGGGATTTGCATTGCCAGCACCAGCGTGTCACTCTGACTGCTCTTTTCTCATCATTGCTGACCTCCTGCTTCTGCTTGTTCCACAAAGGGCGATTTTGAGATGAACCCAAATATGAAATGCCTATGTAGAATGTCTTATGAATTAGGCAACCCAGGGAAATTTTACATATATCTTACATGGCTCCAGGTATATCCATTCTAAGCCTCTATCCTTTGTGTTTCTTTTTCTTTCACTCATGTTATTCACTTCAGAAATTTAGCTGGACTTTCTTCCTTGCTTTGTTTATTCTTTTAACTCATGTTGGGATTCCACACAACCAGTCTTCTATACACGTGTCATAAAAAGTCAATAGAAGATAATGCTCATGGGACTTGTGAGGTCCATGAGGAAGATTTTAAGTAGTAGTAGTCACAGACTACTAGTAGTGGCAGACTGTCACAGAGAAGACGTGCGTATTTGGATGTAATGTTTCATCATACTTAATTTTTATTAGCCACCTCCAGCTGTGTGTTCACTTGCCCTAAATAAGGCCTTAAGACTAGATACTAGGTGTAGAATATTGTAAGATTTTTCCTCTTTGGCCACACCTACAGCCTACTTCCTTCAGTGCTTGAAACTGGCAGTAGTGCCCAGTATTCCATGATGGAGGAAAATGTCTAGAGCATGAAACTGTAATTTTAATTATAGTCCTGAATGTGTATATGGAGTACAGACTGAGTGGTTTGGTTTTTTATGCCATAAAATAGCTGTGTAGTGTAGGTCTGCTCAGAGGAATGGTGGACATACCAATGTATTTATGCTCTTGGTGTGGGAAGGAGTATGGACTGATGAAATAGCAACTCTGAAGGGTTGCCTTGCTTGACAACTAAATATGAATCAGCAGTGTTATGCTCTTGCAAAAAATAGTTTCTCTTCTGGTAACTCCTGACAGGAGATGTGATGTGTAAGAGGTAGGATGACTAGTAAAATATCACCAGAATTACTGTGTCCATTTTCTGTGTACCAAGCTTTAATTTATGAGAAACAATTTCAACTGGCTGAAATACTTCAAATAAGATAAAATCACTAGTAAAAGCATGACCCGTGAAGAAATCTTGAAGCATTTTCAGGGGTTTAATCTAGGCAGGAGAAAACATGTGAAGGAATGAAACTATAATATTTTAATGCATAAAGCAGAAAGACCTCAACAAACCAGAGGACTGGAAAATTGTCAGCCATATGAAGTTCAACAAGGGAAAGTGCCGGATTCTGCGCCTGGAATTGGGCATCCCTGGATGTACAGACAGACTGGGGAATGAGATGCTGGAAAGCAGTGTCACGGAGAGAGACCTGGGGGTCCTGGACAATGGAAAGTTGACCATGAGTGAGCAGTGCCCTGGCAGCCAGGAGAGCCAACCCTGACCTGGGGGCATCAGGCACAGCATTGCCAGCTGGGCAAGGGAGGGATTGTCTCCTCTGCTCTGCGCTGGGGCGGCCTCACCTCGAGTCTGTTGCACACTTCTGGTCACCACAGTAAAAGTGTACCAAGGTGGGGAACAAAGGCGGTGAGGGGCCATGAGGGAAAGCTGTATGAGCAATGGCTGAGGTCACTTGGTCTGTTCAGACTGGAGAACACTGAGGGGAGACCTCGTTGCAGTCTACAACTTTCTTGTGAGGGGAAGAGGGGCAGACACTAATTTCTCTCTGTGGTGACCTGTGATAGGACCTGAGGGAATGGCCTGAAGTTGTGTCAGGAGAGGTTTAGTATGGATATTGCAAAAAGGTTTCTCATCCAGAGGGTGTTTGGCCACTGGAACAGCTCCCCAGGGAAGTGGTCACAGCACCAAGCCTGACAGAGTTCACGAGGTGCTTGGACAATGCTCTTGGGAATGTGGTGTGACTCTTGGGGATGGTCCTGGCAGAGCCAGGAGTTGGACTTGATGGTCCTTGTGGGTCCTTTCCAACTCAGCTTATTCTGTGATTCTGTGATTTTGTTAATAAATCAGAGATGACTAATATTTTCATGATTGCCAGAGACAAAAGAAGCAGTTATTTTAATAATCAATCTGCTCCTGGTTTTGAGTGATTTCTTGAAAGAACTATGAGCCTGGTTTTTCTGTATCTCTGTGCTATGTGTACAGGGGCTGGAGGCTGGAAAGAGGAGAGGAGGTTGTAAACAGGTCATAGGGATTTGTCCTTCTTGCAAGGTACTCATACCGGGTTTTCTCCATTAGTCTTTCCATGGAACAATGAAGAAAAACTTTACAGTACCTCATTTGGGTTTCTAAGCCCACCGGAAGATTAGTCATAACAAAAGAATTTCATTATTTCCATGGCTTTATCTTAGATATTGAAAAAATTAATGATTCTTCTTGCATTGAGAAGAGTGGAAAATGTTTTGTGCACTTGACAGAAATTCTTCTGGGAGAAGATTTCACTGTGTGATACAAACCTTTTATATAACTTTTCTAGGTTAACAAATATATTGGATGTAGGGACAGATGGGTTAGGATTACAGTATGTGTAGATATATCTGGGTTTATGGAATAATAGTCCTCTCTGACTGGGTTTATGAATTAATAGCCCAAAAGCTGTGTTCTAAACAAAGATCATTGTCCATAGGGCTATAGATTGAGGGTGACATCAGGGACCGTGAGATAACCTGATACTGAGGCTCTGATTTAAGTGACTGGAGAAAAAAAGCTGTGAGACTGTGGGTGGAGAGACATGATATTAGAGGACAAGATGTTGGTGTGAATCCCAACAAAAAGTGGAGCAGCACAAGAATGAGAGAAGGTGTCCAGAACGCATGTGGTCTGTAAGGTGAGCAATATGCTTTGGTTTCCAAAGAAAAGCACACCACTGCAATGCCTGGGTGGCTCAGCCTGAGAACCTGGTGGGAAGACATGTGGGATTGCCTCATTGTTCTCACCTTCAAAGGAATACTAACCCAACATTTAGGTAAACAGCTAACTGAGAGCAAGCACCTTCACACGTTTTAAATGTACAGTGTGACTTTCAAATATGCTGATAATGTGCAGAGTTTTCTTGAAAATGATTTGATGCTGAAAATCATAAAGGAATCTAGAGAATATTTTTAGCACTTGATTATTTGTTTTAGGTATTTAAGTTTAGTCTTTTAGCAAGGATTTTAAAATAGAATGCTCTTCAGCTAAACTTCTGTTCCTAATGAATTGCAGTTATATATGCATTTTATTTAATGCACATTCTGAATGTCTGAAGCTAGGAAAATATGATCCTTCTTGAATCTGAAACATCTCAGGTGATATTATTGCCAGCCATAATGATGTTGAAATAGCCTGTATGGTTTCTTTCATTAATTCCTCCAGAACCAGGTCAAGATGACTCAGCATTACAAGTAAACCTGATTTGCGATACTATAGCACAGAGTAGCAAGCTGACCCTGGGCTGTCAGTCCCGCCACAGGTTATGAAACTTTAGCATGTTTGGATAAGAAGTAGAAGATGGCTTTAGGGAGATAAGCTTGTTGCTGATATTACTATAAGAAGAGGTTACGAACTGGTTATTAAAATTATCAGAGAGATGCCTCTGCCTGAATCAAGGCAGGGACAAGACCATGTGCCAAAGTAGTATGGATTTTATTTAACAGTAAATGTCAGTGTGAGCGAGAGACAGAGAGAGAAATAGAAAAGTGGGAGAAGGGGAGAACGAGAGTGAGAGAGACAGATTAAGAAGAAAATATCACCAGTCTGTGGATCCTGATGGTGTCCTGATGGTGTTGATCATCTTCTGGTCTTCTTAACGGTGAGAATTCCCCAAAACCATAGGGTTCAGTGAATAAATATAAAGTTGCGCCAGGTGGGAATGCCCAAGTACCTCCCCTTGGAGAGGGCAGAGACTCTTGCATCACTTTGCATCATGTGCAGATGTCTGGTGCAAGGCCTCATATTTATACAGAGTTCAGTGAAGAAACTTACAGGAAACAAAATACATGCCCCCCAAAATGCTCAGTACATTTGTATTAAAATCTGGATTAAAAAATTTCACTCAGCTGAACCCGGGTTTTATACTACCCTGCTATTTAGTAATATTAAAAAAATTCATAGTTACAGGTAAATTTTAAAATAGATTTAATCTGAGGTATTATGCTAAGGAAATGGCACAAATTTATGTTGCTTCATGTGTGTTCTATTTAATGGTTTCTTTGTGTCCTTAGCGCTGTCTGTGTGCAGCTAATTACTGGAGTGTGCATTTCTGCAATCTAGGCAGCAGTAAGGAAGTTGGGAAAATTGAGTTCTACAGACATGTGTACTACTGTAGGCAATAAAGTCATATCAAATCATAACCAGTTTTCACTGCAATACCTCAAAGCACTTTGCAGTGATAGATGTTTTCGTGTTCAATTTTTCTATCTCCGGTGGTTGCAGTGCAACCTCCACTTTCAAATGTGGGGACTTAGCTGAATGATAAACATTGTGAGCATTACATCAGAGATAAATTCTCTTGAACTAAGGCAGGAATTGCTTTTCTTTTTTTTTGGTTAGAGAAAGCTGAATGTAAGGTGGTTAAATGGAAAAGAGTTTTCAAAGCCAACCATTCTGGCTTTTAGAACTATTTTCTTGTGAAATTCAAACTTATTACAGATAAGAGTCCTTTTGTTTTTCTATCAGTGATAGTTCTTGTTTTTGCTGCATGGTGAGATAGCTCACTCTCATTTCTTAAATAATTTAGAAGGAAATTTAAACTCCAACAGAAAATTTTAGAAAGAGCTAGCTTCTGAAGAGTATTGGAACATCTTCTATGTTCTTAAATAACTCTAGGCTGATCTATTTTCTTGTACTTGCTTAGTACCCTTAATTTCTGAAAGCAGTTTTTATTCTATTTTTCCCCGTCATGGGAATGAAGTGAATTCAACTTTCTAAGTAAGTGTCCTTCATTAAAAGAACTCTTCAGCCTAAATCTGTCATGTCTATGAGAATAAATTGGGTTCCCCTAGAGAATTTTTCCAGCTTTCTTACTATCAGTTTAAAATTGCTGAGTTTACCCTGTCATACTTGATAGGCCTCATTCACCATGAGTTTCTGTTTCTGACTCAGATATTAAAAAAATAATTTTCTGTCTTTACATTTTCCTGTAAATTAATCTGGCAAAAAATGGAACTTGGAATTTTCATAATTTAAGGCACAGAAACGGTTTATTTATCAGGGATGCCCTGCAGAACACCCTAATCATTACAATTGCATTGTAATTTAAACACATTTCTCAAAAAATTACATCCTGTCCAATATATTGGAGGACCACTTTTATTGTCATTGTGATGTAGAATTGCATCTCACAAAATTGATTGTCCTGGAGTGATTACAGCTGTATCTGCTGTACTCTGCAGCTCCAGATTATGAGCTCTAAACTCCCTTGATGTTATCTGTGGAGGGACATCTCCCTGGCTTGTTGCAGCTGCTTCCACGTATGCAGACTACTCAGAGCAGTCTGACTTGCAGAATACTCCAAAACCAGTGATCACTCTCCAACCCCCTTAGGAGGAGATGGCTGCCTGTCTTTATGGCAGCAGGGCTGAGGAGGAAAAGCAATTTCCTGAAGTGCTCACTGTATGTCACTTCTAATCATTAATGATTGTTTCAGGGTTTCATTGAAGGAATCCAGGGAGGTACCTCCTTGGATCAATCCATGAACATGTCAGATGAATGGCTTCAAATATACTTTTTTTTTGTTCTTTCAGACTTCAGAAATATACTGTAACCTGTTTTATAACTATTGTTGCATGTTAAATTTTTCTTTCTTTTATGACATATTTTCCAGGAAATGATGTCAGGGCACCATGTGCACATACAAGCTCTGCAACTTGAGGAGTCTGGCTGTCTATGCTCAAAGTGCAGCTGTAACCCATATCAGCCTGTTGGAAGATAACCTGGGAGCTACAGAGATGTTTGGCTGTCACCGTGCTGCTGGATGACTTTGGTTTCTGTCACCAGCCTGCTCTGCTCTTCTTGTTTGAAGTGGTGCAAATATGTCCTTGTGAATTTACACTCTCCCCTCCAACAGTGCCCTGCTTGTCTCATTGCCACCTTCCCTTTCCCTGGGAGAGCAATACAAACTAACAGCTATTTATTAACTCATTTTCATTATTAGGATTCCACTAAGTACAGTAGAGATACACAGGGTATCAGAAGCATTTCAGGGTAGCTCAAGGTTAAATCTGGATGTGTTTGTCCATCCACAGTGATATAAATTAAATCACTATTCCAAAGGACTGGATAGGATAGCACATGGTGAGTTGAAAGTAAAATGACCATTGGCTTGGGTTAGGCTGAACTCTCCTTTGTGTGAAGAGTATGGACAGCAGCTCCTTTGTCCTGAAATGGAAACTGATTGTCAAAGATCCTGCAATTCAATTTCCTTAAGTGTCCTTCTGACTTTAAAGCATTATGAGGAAGCTGCTAATGTATTGTCAATTGATAGCTTAAAATCTAAATTTTTTAAACATTTTATTGTAGTCTGTAAAACATGAAAGTGGCATTAATTTCAATGATATGCAAATGGTAAGTGATCATTCCTACTTGGCATTCCTGATGAATAGGAAATTATACTAACAACTTTCACTATTCTATTCATTTATCGCTGGGAATAATTAGAAATTAATGACAATAAAAAATTTTTTTCTTTTGCAAAAGTCTCTCTTTCAACTCCTTTACCACATTACTTTCAACAGTATCTCCCTTTGTAGCTTTATCTTACACAAGCACTTTTCTTCTACCACTACTGACACTGGAGTTTGAACATTAAAAATTTAAATAAGAAAACTCTTTACAAATTATTCATGTTCATTGTTTAGTGCCTTTGACATGTGTTACCATATTCTATAACTGAGATCTAAAGCTAGAAGAAAGGGGAAAAACCCCAGATTTTGCTAAAAGTATTTAGCCTAATTTATGTCCATATTGGGCTCTGTGACTTTCAAGTTGGTCAATAGGATGCTGAAAGACAACTACATCACACATTTTTCCATGGGCCATTTATATTGTCTGATTGGTTTACTTTATGTTCATAGAAAGCACTCGTTATGGGAAAATGAGAATTTTGATGTAGTTGCTTAGATATTCTTGGCTCCTAGTTACTCATCCAGATAGAAAAGAGATCTTCCATAAGTCCATTGCTATTTTTTCCAGTTCTGTGAAATATCTTGGATAATTCATGCTTATTGTCATATTTTCACATGACACGAAGCACATATGTTTGGACATGTGAATTGAAACCAGCTCCTTACTGACAATGAGATATCAACTCTTACAACTCCATGCAGACACCTAAATGGAAATGTCTTAATTTGGAGCTCAAAAATTCTCAGAGATTCTTCTAGATCTCTTGCAAGATCTCTCTATTCTTACTTCACTACAGAAAGGCTAATTTTACCTTAGTGATGTGTAACTGAGATGTAGACTTGTTTGCAAACATTCATACCCTGTTCTGGGGCAGGAGGACACCTATAAGCCCCCTGGATATCAAGGGGACCCACAGTGACTCAACTACCTGACTTAGGCATATTGGAAGGTATCTCCATGCATGATAGGTTTGTCAACTAAAATTTGAGTCTACCACATGTGTAAATGATACCTGTCTGGGATTATTAGACACATACATAGACAAATTAGTTATTACTAATTTTTACTGTTATCCCGTATGGCTATGTACTAAAGTGATCACTTGATCCTAAGGTGACATTTAGGCTGGGACACTAGCTCTGATTCTGAGACCAGGTCATAAAATCTGGCTACACTCTTGCTATTGAACAGTCTTTGCTTCTAATTCAGAGCAGCTACATTCAAACTATTGAAAATGGACATTCCATTGGCTAACTCACAAGCTGTGCCTGTGAATGGTTTGGAAAGGGTGCTAATTCAGTTAGGCTAATAGGGTGCTAGAAACTAGTGCAATAACAATACTACGAATGATATCTAGCCTTCCAGTGCCCAGCTCTTCCTTGGGCTTGTTCATTAGTGTAGATACCTCAGAATTATTGAGAAGAATATTGAAGGGTCTGTATGGAATTCATAAGCATGTCTCATAAGGAAGATCTGATAATTAAAAGTTAAGGTGTTCACCAGGGAAAATTACCAAAACTCTTTTTAGGAGAAAATATTCTAATTGATATTTTGTTACTATATATCTCATTTCACCCTGGAGAATAATATAACAGCCTGCAAATTTCATATGGAAATAGCACCATGCCCATCAAAGAGGAGTAGTTTGTTCTGGAGTAGAATGTGACAGCTATTTGCCATGGAAAATAGCACTGCAGATCTGTGTAGGAGTGAAGCCAGGAAAGAATCCTGCATACAAGGGAAAATACAGAGAGACTGCAAGAAGGTGAAAGGAGATCAACAGCCCTAAGATTATTTAGGTTGTGTAACGTCAGGTAAAAAAAATATCTCAATGTCCTTTGCTAATGTGTCTTTTCTTTGATAAAAGTTGGTTAGCTGAATGCAGCATATTCAAGAATATCATACCCTGAAACATTATTTTAGCTGATGTAGAAAGCTACTCTGTGAATCAGTCCCTGATGCAAGTGCAGTCAGTGTTCACTTGCACATCCTATCCAAGTACCATCAGGCCTAATCTTTGCATATGCTTCCATCCAGAGAAGGCTTTGTGTGGGCACAGTGGTTTTCCTGAATAGAGTAATTACCAAGACTCTTCAAACTGTGAAATTCAGGTCTTCTACTCATAAGATATTGCATTGATTAACTAAATGGATTATTACTAGAGAATTTAATTATATACCTATGTGAGCACTTTTCATGTAGTAGTTTATTTCAAATTTTGTAGGGGTGAAAGGGAGCATTCAGACAGGATAATCTTAATTACACTTCTGTGGGAGTGGAGAGTGCTCTCAGTAGGGTAGCAGATTGTTGGTCTGAAAAGGAGATCAATAGACTGACAATCCTTGAGAGAGGACTGTCAGATAAAATGACAAATGCATTTTTAGTATAAAGTTAGCTCATGCAGTGTGCAGGAGTTACCACAAGACAGAAGGCAGCAAATTACTCAGGCTGATGCTTCTCAACTCCATGAAGGCAATGCCGTCTAGTGCTATAGACTGCTACTTAATTTCTATTCCATAAAGATGTAGTTGTTATGGCTATTCCTGATTCAAATAGAAGAAAAAGAACTTCATCCACGTTTTTAAACAGTTTCTTGTTCTCTCTACTGAGAGAAATAATACTGGTGTTAAGATAAACAGGGTTTTAACCAGGACTCTGCCTGCACTGCTGTGTTAATGCAGCCCCCAAAAACCAGCTGCCAGGCATAGCAACAAACATTGTACCAGAAAAGCAAGTTAAAGTAAGTTTTCACCTTTAGCACCCCTTGCTTGGGCTTCTGAATTTCCAACTTTCAAAAGCTGAAACCTTTCTATCGTGACACCATATTTTACTTGACTTTAAATAACAATGTACATGATGTTCCATGGGGGCTTTAGTTATTTCTCTAGAAAATGTGTTTCTCTAGGAATCCCTGGAAACCTTCATTCCCATTGAACAATTTTTTTATGACCGAGGATGGTAGAAAAATGGCATGTTTGAAGACCAGTGTAGAATACTTTTGCGACATAAAGTGGGTGAGAATGGAGAAGGGATGGGAAAGTATTAACTTTCCCTAGAAAGCATCACTATATTCCTCCACTAGGGGGAATTTACTTTTTCTATGTTTCATATGCAAAGGAGATGATAAGAAGGAGGAAGAGTCCAGAATTGACTCAACTGACACTGTTCCACTAGTTAGGAACACTTATTGACAAGCCAAGAAAAAACAGAAAAAAAATCTAGTACATAAAATAGCTTTACATGAGGAGTACATTTGTTGACACTGGATACCAAGCTCTTATCCTATGTGCAGGGTAGTCCTGCTTCCATTAGAAAAATTTCCATTGGAAAAATATTAGAAAAATATACCCACACATTTTGCCTTTTGTGTAACTAGTAAGGATAAACTTCAAAGAAGATCTTCTGCAGAACCACACAAATTTACACGGGTGACTGGAAAATATCTCTCATCATACAGGCTAACAAACTGGACTACTTCTCCAGACAGAGAACAGTTATAACCAAAACTAGCTGAAAACTGTCCTTTGAATAAAGCTTCTTTTTGAAGAGGCTTGTGTTGGAGAATTTTTATGGTACCCCTCAAGGCAAACTTAACTCATTTGTGCTTAAATCTAACAGAAAAAATTAATGAACAATGTTTGCTTAAAGTCCCATCACAATACATGTTTCTACACGGAGTCTGCAAATACAGGTCACAAGGACATTCATTCCTTGTGTACACTTGCACCAGCACCAGTCCCAAGAGCAGCTTCATGGGCACCTCGGCCCGACTGGAGGTGCCTCCCCCGGGCCAGCTCTGCTGCACAGCAGTGGCCACTGAGCCTGGCCCCTGAGTGCTCCCATTCCTGGTTGTCTACAAAGCAATGCTGAGCCTGCATCTTATCTCTTTGCCAAGGCAGGAAACTTCACTCATTTGCAAGGAGTGTTGTGTCTCTGGCACTCCTGCTTACAGCCTTCCAACCCCTTCTTGTAGTTGGACCTTCTTTCCCTCGGTGCCAGATCATTTCTTGGTCTCAAATTACCAGTGCTGAGCAGTTACAGCTAGAATTTCTGCTTCACTTGCTTTTTGTCAACAGAACAAGGAGAGGAAGTTCCAAATAGTCTCTGTTATATCTCTGTTTTTTCAAATTTTAAATGTTAACACAGATCCTTCTTGGATCTGTACCTTCAGCTTCCTGCTTGAAAATGCACATAATAAAAGATTGATTTTGTGTTACTTGGGGTGGAAAAAATATAAATAAAACATATGAAGAGCTTCTAGGTAAAAGAACAGAAAGAATCCAAACATGTTCTGGTATTGTTTTACTGTTTTGTTGGTGGGAAAATATCACACTTTGGCAACTGTGGGTGAATAACTTATTCAGGAACTCAATAAATAGAGAAGAGAAATGGAGTATGTACTGGAACAGATTCAGGTTGTTGTTTTTTGTTTGTTTGTTTTTTTTGTTTTGTTTTGTTTGTTTGTTTGTTTGTTTGTTTTTAAAGTTGTAACTACAGATAAACTTAGTGTTTTCCCCCCATTAACAGAGGACCCCTAGGTGCAATTTACTACATTTTATACCATATTTGTGCTCAGAAGAATTCCCGATAAATATTATTATTATTAATGGAAAATTTAGCATTTTTTCCTGATGAAACAAGATTAATTTGAAGTATATTCCACTAAGTTTCTATGTCAGTCCCTTCTTGATAACTTTGAAATATGTTGGATAATTTTAATATCACTTAAAGCTGGGTAGAATTCTTCAAGATAATTAATGATGTCCCTACAAATTTACTGAAAATGTTACTGACTAAAGGGAGAAAGGCCAAAATAGTGCCTCTCTTGAGGCCAATGGAGAGTGAAATCAGCCCTTACATATTCCATTTAGTAACAAGTGGCCATTTCATACTTATACATACATATAAGTAGTTCAACACTAATGCAAGTTTTTCTCTTCCTCCATGTGTAGTTCATAAAGGATCATCTGGTATGGGGCAGAGGTAATTTCACCAGAGTAATACGGGTGCATAAATTAAATACGACTCAAATATAAAAGCATTCATGTTTCATTAGCTTTATTGTCTATAGGACAACCTGATACTTCTGGCTTCAGGAATCCAACCAGTAGCAATATTTAACCACTACACTGCATCACCTCTCATCTGTGAATGTCATTCTGTGTGAAAATTATGTGTGAAAAAAGAGAATTGTTCCTGTCCAAGGACACTGAGCTCTCAACTCTTTAAAAGCATCACCTCTTAACTGTGAGAAAATTTGTGAGGAATGTAGTTTTAAGTTGATTTGACCACAGCATCTATTGCAATAATTTACAGATAAAGGGTCATCTGTGTTTCAGGCTGTGTCATAATCACAGAACCATAGAATGGTTTTGGGGAGAGACCAAACAATCATCTAGTTAACAATCATCTAGTTCCACCCCCCTTGGGCAGGGACACATTCCACTACATCCCACAGTACTCTACCAAGCAGAGTACCTCAAGAGGTCAAAATCCACTTCTGAAGTCCAGGGCAGTGAGTCTGTTGTGTGATCTCCACTGCCCTAAGGATTTCATGGTCACTTCAGCCCAGGCTGCTTCACATTCCCTGTCAGCTCCTCCTTGTTGGTAAGAATAAGGTCCAGCATAATAGTTCTCCTTGCTGGCTCCTCTATCCCTTGGAGAAGGAAGTTACCATCAATGCATTCCAGGAACCTCCTGGACTGCTTATGGCCTGCTCTGTTGTCCTTCCAATAGGTACTGGGATGTTTATGTCCCCCATGAGGGCTAGGGCTTGTGAACAATTATGTGGGAAATGTAAAAAGCAAGGAAGGCTTTCAGAAGAGTCTGTGGGAAAAAAGCAGGTTTTGGGAATAAATTACACAATTAGGTTGCTTTTATCCATCTATAGACAACCTCATCCATTTGGTCTTCCTGGTTGGGTGGCCCTGTAGCAGACCCTCACTATAATGTCATCTGTCCATTCCCTCCCTTTAGTCCTGACCCATAAGCTCTCTGTTGGCTCCTCATCTGTCCCCAAAGGAAGCACCATGAACTTCACCTGGTCATTGACATAGAGGGTGACATCCCTTCCTCATCTCCCTGCCTGTCCTTCCTAAAGAGCCTGTGTCCTTCCATTTCAACACTCCAGTCATAGGAGCCATCCCATCCTGTCTCCATGATGCCAACAAGGTCGGCCCTGCAGGTGTGTACATGTCTCTAACTCCTGTTTATTCCCCATGTGATGTGCATTTGCACAGAGGGATTTGAGTTAAGGCTCTGATGAAGTTGCCTTACTGTCTGGAGCAGCTGGAATTCCTTTCTGATGCCTTTTAGGTGGTCTCCTGCTGACCTGCAATCCCTCTCCGTGCTCTTGGCATCTTGATCTGGCACTAGCATCAAACTGGTGGGAGTGGGATGGATTGAGATTCCCCTCCCCCAGTATAAACTTAAATGTATAAACAGTTAAATCATAGCATTACACTAGTTTGCAAAGGCTACTTTAATAGATGTGTGTTAAATGAACCTTGGTGGATCTCTGTGCAACTTTTGGGGCATATATAGTTCATCTGCAGTGCAGACATTCACTAAGTGACTCTGGAGCCTATGATGCATTTTTAAATCTGCTGCAGGCACTTCAGCAACTTGGTCTAATTCCAAGACAATGGGATTTGATAGAGCAAGTGCTGAAGTACTTAAAAAAACTGAATCTGATACATATTTCAATTTTACTCTTTACAAAACCTCCTCAGAATACTTGAAAGTATAAAAAACTTTCTCCAATAGCTTTGGCTTGCTGTTAAAATCTTCTGACTTCAGAGATTTTTTTAGCCTTTGGCACAAAATAAGAATATGAATATCAAAGCTGAAAATCAAAAGAAAGACAAACAGAACTGTAATTGAACTAGTCAGAATAAAGAGAACTGAATAAAAATATACAAAACATAGATAGTGTAAAGAGCAGATGTGCAAGAAACAAATAGTGTATATAAATTAGTAATCACAAGCAAATGTAAAGCTCAGTACACTTCATGTGATTTTCAATATACAGAGTAACCCAAAACTTGTGCAACATCTGGGTATAAGATTAAAAACAGAATTTTCAAAACTCTATTGGTTTTAAAATCTGCTTAATATAATCAGTAACAGTTTCTGGGATACAGACAGAAAACTCCTAGAATATCCCATAGAAGAGAAATTTGGTGGTATTATTAGCATGAGTGAATGGAAGAAAAAAATATGGTAGGAAAATTCTCTGTATTCCCAGCCAATATGAAGCATAAGTGGCAATTCTCAGTAACTTCAAAAATTTTTTGGCAATCATAGCCCACCAGTAGCTGTCAGTACCACAAACTTTGAACACTAAGGCACTACAGTCAGGAGTTACAGTACAGGCAGAAAACTGAAATGGAGAATATATAGGAAGGAGTAAAGGAGTGGTGTAAGGAGACTGACTGTGTGAGTAAAGACTCATGGAATTTTAAACCTGGATAAAACTAAGGACAAATGGGCCATTTAGATATATGAGTACGAAGCATGAAGAGTGGCAGAAGGAGGATTAAGAACTTAGGAAGTCATTGCAAAGATGATTCTGAAACTGAGCTGTAACCTGCGAGATATCAGCCCGTGTTTATGAGGGGAAAAAGCTCACCCCTAGTCACGAATCAGAGAGCTGACTGAGTTGTTTTTAAGAAGAAATGTGGAAGTTCTGGAGCTGTGATTTTACAAAAATTGTCACCTGAGCATTGCTCACAGGGCACTGGGAGGTCAATGGTGGCTCACTAGTGAGCTCTAACACCAAAATGGAGAGCAAGTACCAAGAAATATTCCTGGACACTGCAAGAAGTCATTTTAAATTGAGAAACAACTTTTAGAGTAAGAGACTAAATTTTCCAAGGTTAGATCATCCATCTTCCACAAAAATAACTGAAGGGGAATAAAGAGTATCAGCCTTGATGCTTATTGACTTTACTGGATTATTTTAATAACTTATATTTGAGGAGGACTACAGATGTAGGTAAACACGGACCCTGACCCCAGAACTAATTGTCTCAATCAGTTATTGTATTTTCAATGGCTAAATGGTCAATATACTTTTTTATTAACAAAAACAATGCAAAACAGAATTTGAATTTAATTCCTCTTAAGATGCAAGGACATATGATATGTTTGATGTAATCACGGTTATCAGAAAATGCAAAAATAACCTTCAGCTATCTTTCTTTAATTCAACATATGTGAATACCTTAGATGGGCACAAGTTAGTTTTCTGCAACATTTTTAGATCAGAAATTACATGTGACAGGCAACTATATTCTTATGTCTGCAACAAGAAAAACAAGAAAAATGACTAATGCTTAACACAAATAGATCTTTGGAAGAGTCTTGATTTTGTTCTATATTTTGCTTTTGGATTAGCTAATCTCTTACTGGAATCAAGGATGAAGATTCCTGAACTCTCAGTAGAGATCCTGGAAATCTCTTTTTAGAGCGGCTTTCTTCAAAGGAACAGTCTTTATTTTTCAGAGAATAAGATCCACAAAGAATGCCAAAGTCTGAATTCTTGCCTCTTTTTCTTCTTTTTCCCAGTACATGTTTTTAAGATACTGTGAAATGATATATAAGTTATCCCAAAGTCATAAGGTGCTATTCTTGCTATTCTACTTCTTTGTGAATGAGAAAGATATTTCTCTTTTTTGATGCTGAAATCACTGTTTAGAGAAAAGCATTTTATATACACATATCACCAACCTTTAGAGATGAAGTGTGGTAACGCCCACAAAAGCGATGAAAGCAGGAATGAAGGAGACTGAACAAAACTCACTGGAATATTCACAGAAGGAAGAGGAGGAGAGGGAAAATGAGAGGGAGTGAGTGAGGAGAAGAATTTTAAGAGAAACAGTCTCTGAATCACTTTCCTGGCTTGTTTGTCTATAGTATTCATCTACCTGAATATTCAGCGGGAAAAAAAATCCTCAGTTGAAGATATCTCATTTGATTGAATCATAGAATCATCCTAGGATATTCTGTGTCGGAAGAGATCCATAAGGATTACAGTCCAAATCCTGTCCCTGCACAGGACCACCCCAAGAATCACACCATGTGTCTGAGAGCATTGTCCAAACACTCACTGAACTCTGACAGGCTTGGTACTGTTACCACTTCCCTTGAATTAATAGTGAAATTATGATATTTATTCAAGATCTTATTTTTAAAGAGGATACTTATTGCTCTAAAGCTAAGGAGATGATGGAAATAGCAAGTGCCCCTGAAACCATGCACTTCTGTTTAAAAGTGTCTTTCCATATAAGTAAACATGGGAACTTGACTAAGATTATTGTGCAGGGATTAAAACTTTGGTAGCACTGTGCAGGTAAGTCTCAAATAAAATACTCAAATAACAATACTCAAAAAATTAAACTGGGCCAGGTGTGGACAAGGGTTTTGCCACATGATTTCAGTTTCCATTAAGGTTTTAGAATGGACCCTGGAACATTTTTCCATGGAACACATGGACTCATGATCATTTCCCTAAACAATACCTAGTTACAGCATGGCAGTGTGCANAAGATTGATTGTGGCCACAGTCCTGGCTGGTAAAAGTATGAACATGCCTAAAACTATGCTCGTTTGTCTGGGACAGAAAATAGGTGTAAGCAGTGTAAGTGTAGGTGTTATGATAGTATTCATTGCCTCTTATTGCCTTATACCACCCCATAAATCTTCTTTCTCTTTTTTCCTTAGAACATCACAGTTAAAACAACTGTATTTTTCTAAATGTCATCTTTGTGATATCCAGCAACATAAGCTTGACTTTGAAGTTGAAAGATATTTCTCATAATAGGTTAGGAGCAAGATAGAATTTTGCTAGTGATACATGGTCTTTTCTAGGTCTGCAGGCTGATCACAAAAAAATCTTTTTACTAGAATTAACACAAATATACAATAAGCACACACATACAGTAAATACATATTATTGTGTATAGGAAGACATTTGAAATACGCTACTGCCAACTAAAATAATCTAATAGCTTTAAAGGCAGATGTCACAAGGTCTGTTTTTAACATATTTCAAATAATCTTTAAAAAGTGAAGTTGGAAATGTAACAGATACATGTTAGATCCTTAACTCTAACTTTTATAGAAATACCCTCTACAAAGCAAAGGTATTGTATAAAGTGCACACATGGATGTGGATGTCATTTTTTGTTTTAAAGGTTCTTTTATGAACTAAGAGGAACATCATCACTTTGTAAAGTTTAATGTTTTCCCAATGTCCCATCAGCAGTTTAAAGATAAAATGTAGCAATACTCAAGCAAGTGTCTCCACTGAATGTGTTAGCATTCATGTAGTCCATATTGGGAAAATATCTCCTAATAATTCTCTCTTGTTTCACTTTGGTTTCATTGTAGTGTGGTTTGCAGTTGAATATTCAAACTGGATTCATTTTGACTTCAAGCCAAGCTCGAGAATATAGCATAGCTAATGCCATCTGGTCACTGATGGTCATTCAGTCTGTAGGGCCAGACAGGAACTTGACTGAGGTAAACCTTTCTGAAGCACATATGATGAGGACTTTGAGGCTTCCACGCCAGCTGTTTCATCCTTCATCCTGCATCCTCGTGCAGTTTGCTGCACTAATCCAGACATGCTATCTGGGTTCTGATCCTAAGAAACACAAAAATGATGCAGTCATTGCTATTTAGAATACAACCACATACTCTCAAGTAGATGTTTGTGCTTTCAAGAGACTGGAGATTCAAAAGGAACTGGCTCAATAGCTCAGAGTTAGTGAAATTTTCTGGAAGAAAATTTCTGCATGGAACAGTGTTGTCCTGTTTATGAACAACTACCTGGCTATAGTCTGTACTGTTGTGACATTATTTAAAATTGCATCTTAGCATTTTCACACTGATGGGACTGTCTGCATGAAAATAGAGGCAACTAAAAAAAGAGTATAATAACAAAACTATTCTATTTCAGTGTTTTAAACACATTTTCCAAAATATGGCCTTGAACTGTGGTTTTAATGAGGATTTTTCCTCAATTGATGGGTTATTTTCTTGGTCCAGAATCTAGTATTTTGAATCATGTCTAACAGCATGATGCACATTCATCTCAACCAGTCAGCATCATCATCTGCAGATGGACATTTGCACTAGCACTCTAGGCTCATTCTGTAGGCACTAAGTTATCTCTGGAAGATGGTTCATCTCACACCTCTTAGAAAGGGATGGTGTAGCTATTTACCTCTTTTGAGTACAGCAGAACCCTGAGCTTACCAGCTGTCTGGCTAATCATCAAGATGAATCTTATTCCTTCTCTCTACTGACTTAAGTGTACTGATATGAAGCACGTGTATTTCACATAAAGTGAAGATATAACATGTTCTTAATATTTCTGTTATAAAGAGACAAGAATAAAAGGAAAGCTTTATCCTTTTTTTTCTTTATCCTTTTTTTTCTTTATCCTTTTTTTTTCTTTTTCCTTACACTCTAAGTGTATGAGATTAGCAAAACTTTCTAAAGTAAATGTTCTCTGTATAGTTCTTTAGTCGAAAATTCTGCAAGAATTTATTTCTCAATAAAATGCAAAACAAACTATTTTGAATTGAATACTTCCAAAAACTTTCATGATTAATTAGTCATAGGTTTATAATTTTCATGAACAAAAATGATCACTAGTTTTGTAAACAAAACTTTGCTAATCACTCTTGTGATTTAGCTAAGAAATGCTTTAAGTTCTCAGAAGTGTGTATAAGGAGCTATGGGAATTTCAAGGAGAACTAAGTGTATAAAACAATTAGCCTCACAAGACATATTTTATTAAAAAAAAACGGAAAAAATTCTGGGAGTAAAAATGTGAATATTTATGTAGAAGATAATCCTACCAATCACTGTGGAAAAAAGGAACTAAAGTTTAGAAAATAAAGGAGACCAAAATTACCTGTTTTATGACTAAAACAGTTCCCTTCTTTGATCACTGGAGAGCACTGTTCCCCTATGAAACAATTTGCTTTAAGGACACAGCTGGGTATTCTGCTGCAGAAGTGATTTTCTGTAGCAAATTATATAACATATATTATGAATTTAGAGTTACGGAAGGAGAAATGCTATTTTCCTGAGGGAAAAAAAAAACTTATTGTTTTATGGGATTCTATTCTTCTATCCCCCAATTTATACAGAAAATATCATACTATTTATTACTTCTACAGTAAGAATATCTTCATCAAGTCCAGAGATCCATCATATAGGTATAGAACATGTGCATATGTGAAATATGAGTGTTGTTCCTTTTATAAA
>VZTN01019516.1:13458-33381 GCA_013400515.1 Erpornis zantholeuca | reverse complement strand
CCAGTCAGATATATAGACTCCCACACGTACTAATATCAGGAAGTTTTCTCCACGCTTTGACTAATTTTACAAGAATTTCAGTTGCCTTCCTAGTGTGTTGTGAGGAATTAATTTTCAGTGCAGCTGCAATCTTTTTAGTGACTTGAGAAACAAGTGTGAATGCTGAGAATATATTGTGATTCCTTATCTTCATCCATGAGAAATTGCAACTGCCACAGATGGTGTTGCAACTTCAAACCCTGCTGGCACTGAACAGCACTGTAATGTTAATTTAAAACAAAAATGTAGAAGTCAATTCAGGAAGCTGCTGAATGGCATTGGAAAACCTTTACTGTACTTAATGANCTGTGTCTTTTGTAAACTCTCCGTGTATGTTGTACTATTTTGCTAGCATTTGACATAAAAAACCCATCCATTGAAAACAGGACTGAAACTATATTTTAAATATTAAAATTATGCAGAGAATAAGATAGACTTTTTGGCATTTCACCACAAGGACACTTCAGTGAAGATTTACATTGTAGAAAAGGACAGGCACCTGTGATGTCTTTTGAAGTGTTCTAGAAAGCTTGTTGCCAAACATTATTGTACCTTAGCAGATGGTGTGATGTTTTCTTATTAAAAAACAATGCATTCCTGTTCATGGGCTGAGTTGAGCCATATTTGTGGTTAGTGTTGCTGTCATCTGCTAGGGACTTAATTGGAAGCATGTGATTGTTCTATAAGGCAAGAACATAATCATAGAAACAGACAATTTACTGTGCAGTAACATGCAGTAGAATGCACTGACTGACTCTCACACTGATGTCTGAACAACATCTTCACTCTGCACTGAAATAGTTCTTCAGTTTGTTCTTTGAAAAACATCCAGCTGGTTTTCATCAGGAGGAGGCAGAAGAAGTGCTCCAGCAGTGGGACAACACACAGGGGAAATACATAAGAGGTTGTGTCAGAGCTATCTTAATGACTGAAAGGCATCAGTCATATTTTCTTCATGAAGAAGGTGGTTTTGGCTGTGACTGGTATGTATAGGTTCTCCTAATTTATCTTGCTTATCTAAGATTTGATGCAAAAAGTTCAGTCGGGTTTTTTTTCCCCTCTAAGACCCCATTCAAACTCTATGAGCTCAGTTAGTGTGCCAGAGCCTCATTTGAGGGAATGGTTAGCTACATATTTGTGAACTATATCATTCTCAGCTAAAGAATACAACAGTACATAACAGAAAGCAGATGTTAGAAAGTCTAATTTTGTGGATTGAAACTGTTCTTAATACAAAATTTTTATTGTATCTTTCATATGATGATATCCTGTTAGCCATATATGAAATCATAACTGCAAAATGACTGATCAAAGATCTATTTTTTTTTATGTCCAAATGAAAAATATCCAATTATACCTCTTTGAAGAAAGATATCACTGGTCAGGATTGTGTTACATCACAATTTGCAATTGCTCATTAATACAAAATACTTTTCACAGAAACTGTAAGAGAGATTGGATTGTTCACAATGGGCAGATGATAGTTTATTTTCTAAAATAACCTAGATCTTTTTCTAGAGTGGATTTTGCGTAAAACACAATAAACATATTTTTACTGGTTTTATCAACAAGTCATTTGTTTATTTAGTTTAAACTTCCATAGGTATATCTGGGAAGAGAATGCAAAAGAGATGATATTATAGCAGGTTTGGGATTTTTTTTCTAGGGAAGAGTGGTAAGTAGTTAAATATGTTCATCATATAGTAGGGTTCTGTAACTGAGACTCAATGCCCATTCATACTGAATCTTTGAATTTAATCAAAGTGCTTGCATAAGCATCTTATACTGATGAGATAATCAAAATATTAAATGGAAGAGTAAAGAAATTTCAAATGTTTCCAAAATTTTACATAGTAGGTCATATTTCTTGTTCAACGTATTTTGTATTTGGGGACAAAAGGAAATGAAGACATAACTATTTTGATAATATCCCAAAACCAGAGTATGTATATGATGCAAATCAGAGTAAAATGCAAAAAAAAAAGTGTTAGCATATTTAAAAAACACTATTGTACTAGGTGCTTTACAGCAATATTTTAGCCCTCAGTATTTTATGAAACCTGTCTTAGAATACAATAATATTATGTTTGGTTAAATAATATATGGGACAATAGAGCAAAAGCTATTTACAAGGTCAAGAATGTTTCTAAGCAGAGACTTTTCAATTTTTAAAGCAGTTATGCTGAAAATCTGGGCTAAGGTTTTAGGGTTGGGAGGGAGGGAGCAAATGGGTGGGGCAGAAGGGAAGAAAAAACTTAATGCCTGGTTAGAGATTTGGCAGCTTTCCCTTTTTCACCATTACATAGACGTGCACAGAAGAAGTGTGTTACAGAGTGACCTTATGACTCTAGTTAAGCAGCAGGCAGTAGCATAAAATGGAATCTTTATGTTTCCTTTTTGTTAGATATGTCAAAAGTATAAAAAGCTGTTATTTTAGGAGTCCTTTTTTTCCCCCCTCCACCCTCAAAAGATACCAGGTGTGCTGGGGGTGGGGGTGAGGGCAAAGTAGGAGAGAAACAATTTCTTACCATCAGAAATACTATACTTATTCTTCCTCATTATTAAACTTGGAAAACGTTGCACATAAAAAGTGAACACTAATTTCTAGTGTCCGTATTTTAAGTGTGGCATACCCAGCAGTGCTTCAGTAGGGTCACTTTTCATTCATATGGACATCTCTCTGGAGATGCCCAGGCAACAAAAAATTCACTATATTCACTATATTTGTGTTATTTTTTGAAAAGAGCACATAACATTTTAGGGGCACCGGAGGAGCTGCATCCATTTGACTTACGGTTTTTCCAAGAAATGTAGAATATTCTCATGGTATAGATGCATAAGGAAAATATCCTTAGCTGATCTGATGACATTTTTAACCTAAAGAGTAGTAAAAAGTTTTAGACAAGGGAACTTGTTTTAACTTTCTTTTCTGAAAATACTGAGAGTACCACTATATGCTATGATGTAGTAGTGCCCTGGCACTAATCTTCTGAAAGTCTCATAAGCCTCTGCCCTTTTTTTGTAGCAAAAGTTTAACAGTAAGAACTATACTCTTAATTTCAAAATATAGTCCCTTTAGAGATCAACTAACCTGTACTTTTTCAACAGTTAATTACTATGCTTAAATTGGTAATTAAACTCCTACATGTCTCTTTCTTCACTCTGTTTTTTGTAAGTTATTCCATGAGGGTACTCTCAAGAGGCTTATTTTTAAATCCATTAAATAGGTGGTTTTGAACCAAAAGAGAAAACGGAAGCTTCTCAAATACAGGGGACACAAGAAGCAACAATGTAGCAGCAGAGAAGTAGGCAGAAATAGAGGGAGAATAGTAATAATAGAAATAACTTCCACCTGCTTGGAAGTTAATAAGCAATGAGACGTTAACAGGCACAGACATGGTAGTTTTTCATTTAATCTTATTCTTCTAGGTCTCCCATCAGTTTTCAAGCCTGGGTTCAGCAAGATAACCAGGCCTAAGTTCAGCACTTGAACAGTCCTGCAGGTTTATTTGGAGCTGCATCTTCACTTGAAGCACTGTTTTCTTTTCATCTTGATAAAAGATATTTTCAAGACTTTACATCTTTCTTTCTCAGTCTGGCCACAGAACATTTGGAAATAGAGATTACTTCTGTGATTTTTTTCTTGTGATTCTAAGTACTCTAGAGTGATGTGATATTATTCTATTCCTATGGTAGAAATACTTTGCAATATATGAGGGAACTCAGCCTACTCCATTAATCAGTGCAGTGAAAGCCATACAGAAACAGATTTGTGAACAGCTTGTGAGGCATATCATCAAAAAAGTTGTAAACTTTGGTAATCAAAATGGCAATATTTTTTGTATATCTGGTGGTGCAGGCCCTCTAAATTAGTCTGGGAAAGGACTATCTATCCACATTTTCAACAGACTGAAACATTATTTTGGCAGTAATTTGATGTTGGTGATGAAGCTGTTTGTCCTGGGGAGATGTTATAAGGCTTCTTTATTCCATAACCATTTGTTTAGTGCCCAAAGATGTGACATCTTTAAGATGGACCCGGGTTGGGGTCAGTTCAATGGGGGGGGTGCAGCAGCTCTGGGCCCCCACAGTTTGGGGAGGGAGCACACCAGGAGCGCTGTGCTGTTATTTGGGGTTTTTTTCTTCCTCTTGTTCCTGCTAGCTGAGGAAAGGTTTTTTTTTCCCTCCCTCTCCCTGGTCTCCCTGCCCTCCTTCTCTTCTCTCGGGTCCGGGGACCCGCAGGGTGGCCCCAGCTGGTCCGAGCCCGCGGAATGCCGAACCTTTCTCCTGCTGGGAGGAGGAGGATCAGTGCCAGAGGACCAGCAGGGTTTTCTTCATCTGCCCTGCTCCAGGCTGCTGCATGGGCTTCTCCTTCACCTTCCCTCAGACTGGGGAGACTGGTTATCAGCCCGAGGGTTTTTCCCTTCTCCGGGCATTTGTTGTATTTTGAGGATTTTTTTTTCCTCTGTTCTACCCTGTTTTTGTTTTGTGTAAATAAACAGTTCATTTTTTTCCACTTTCACCTGCTGTCATCAATTTGCCTCATTGGAGGAGGAAAGAGGGAGGCCCTTTCCCTTTGGAGGAGACACTCATTGCAGGGCGTTTCCTCTTGAAGTTTTGTCTCCGAAACCGAGACACTATTGGAGTTGGAATAACAAGAGGAAAAGGTTTTCCATATCTTTAGTCTTTTCTATTGATTCATTTATGCAAATAATGTGTCGAACAAAAACTGTTCATGGCTGCATCTAGCTCTGCAATTGACATTAAAAATTAAAGCAAGCTTTGCCTGGTAATGAAAGAAATATGTCTAATTTATTTCTATTTTACTTAAGTAGCAAGTTTTAATCTGATAGTCTAGAAAACAAAGTCTAAACTAAAATAGGACAGTTTTATCCACTGTGTAATGATATCAACTTCAAAGAAAAAGGATCAAGTATATATTTGGCAAAAGTACATCATAATGTGTCTTATGGCGTTTATCTCATTTCAGAGTTTGAGCTTGAGCTTATTTGCTGTTATGAATTTCAACAGCAAAAGAAGGAAGGCAAGCATAAAAAAAATCCCTGTTAAACTGAAGTAGTCCTCTCAGTAATTCCAATAACCTGATATGCCTGTGATCTTAATGTCTAGGTTAAATAGTCATGGAAGTATTGCAGTGTGATCTAACTAACCCCTCTCAATTTCTTTTTTCTTTTGGAATAGTGTAGGCCTGGTTCTTAGAAGTAAGTAAACTAGGTCTTATCTCTAGTAGGACAGAGATAGGCAGTTTTGAAATAATTCTGAGTAAGAGGCCTGTTTCTGTAGTCTCATGGGTGCACTAGACCTAAATTCTCAGCTGACATGAATTGATGCAGTTGCATGGAAGCCATTGTAATTCTCTCGATTAATAGCAACCGATGCTTTGGTCCATTTCTTCAAAACTATGCAAGAACAAATTTATACTGTTATAAGACAGAGACTGGCTGCCAATGTAACATTGTTCCCTAAAGTGTCACTTGCTTCATGATTGTTTATTAATTTGTTAGGCCCGTTAACTAACACAGCCTTGTTCATACGTTCAGCTTACATGCAAGTCTTCATTATACCAGATTGTGTTGAGAATATACTCTCAGCAAGCTTTGTCCTGTATCGACAGCCATAGAACGGAATGTCAATGTTAAAAAAATTTTTATATTGAAGGTACTGGGTTTCTTTCTAACCTGAATGCAAATATGATGTTCCCAACAAGTTTTTTTCTCATGTCCTGTGATATTATGGAGTAATTTTTAATACAGTGTTTCCTTTTCTCACCATCCAGGATCTTTCGAAGTATAGACAACTTTCAACTCATGGAAATACTAACAAAAAGGGCAGTAAATTCTGATCAAAGTCTTTATACCTCTTATACAAGTATAACAATAGGATATTTGTTTCCTTTATTTTCTTCTGTTTCTTTTATTTGCTTTCATAAAGCATATTTAGAGATAATGGAACAATATATTACTTGTACATGACCACACTCATCTCAGAATTATGATCTAGGATTAGATTTGACTATAAGGCATTAGAAGTAGGTTAGAAGCAGGGGAAGTGTCCATATATTCTTTAAAATAAAGATATAGTAGATCCTGTAACAAATGTATGCATGACTGTGCTACAAAGAAATGTAGCATGCTTGACAAACTAATTCCTTACAGGGTTTACCTGTAAATGTGCAAAAATATGCCTGTCCTTTAAATACGTGGAAAAATTAGCATCCAGAAACGAAGATTTGAATAAAAAGACATATCGTGCCTAAAGTGTATTCCCAAAGGTAGGCTTGTAAAAGGAGATGAGGGCAATGAAAGAGAAATTGTGTTCGCGTGGAAAATTCTCCCTTGCGGGTTCAGGAAATTAACTTCTATTGTGAGTTTTAAAACTGTTGCAACCTCAGTTGTTATGAATAACTTCAGTGCTTGTGTGAGCAATCTAGTATGTGGTTTACTACAACCTCTTTACATATCTTCCTGTAGTTATAGTTTTCAATGTGTCTTTGACTTGAAATTTGGATTTGGTTTGCAAAGAGTTTTCATTTTATCCTCTGTACTCACAAATCCAATTCTCAGCTTCAATTTATATATTGTGGTTTAGTTTTTAGACTTACATGCCTTTTTTCATGTCCAGATTTTTTTTAATCCTATGAAATGTCTGCCTGTACTTTTTGTTTTCTTGTGTAGTCCTCTCCTATAATTTTTATTTGGTTAGTAATTATTCCTTTGTCTCTTTTAACTCACACACCTGCTTCCTCTTTCTTCAAGACCCACTTTCTTGAGTCCATATCCAGTCATGCCCAGATGGCCAGTTTTGATTCAAGGAGATAGAAGTACTGCAGAATTAGGTCAGACTGGGCCTTCTGGTTTTGTTACAATCTTAGTGTTCTGTGCAATGAAGTTGGAAGACTGTATCTGACTTCAAGCAGTGAAGAAAAATTGTTCAGTGTTTCATTCATGCATCTCGGAACAGGCTGACAACTACATTGTGTCTTGTGTTGATAAAATCAGAGTGACCCCAATGCTTATTTGGGGAATAGCTAGGTCTGATGGTATTAGCACGGGTCTCTCATATTTTCAGTGGATCTCTTGATGACAAACCACATCTGACTTGGGGTTTTATAAACTCAAAAAATTCCTGCACTTTAAAAATATATTCCTCTAAAATTCAAAGCAAATTACAGAGAATCTTGGAAAAAGGTCAATTTTTAAAATCTTTTAATAAAAATGAGGCTCTTTTTAGCACATTAGCAGTTTTTTGGGTTTTTTTTTTTTCAGAAAGCACAAGGAAAGATAGTCCTTAATGCTAATATTTTTCTACCAAAGCTACCTAACACACAGGTATCACATAAGTACCATTGAAAAACTATTATCATTCAAATACTACTTTTTCACTGAGGTCAAAGTTTCATGAAATTTTTCAATGTATTCTTTTCAAAAACAGTATTGTAATTCTTTTAAAGACATTTTTTTAAATTTATCTTTACATTATTTAGCTAGTATTTCCATGGCAATTCAAAGAGCTCTAGGTCTAGTTGAAATCAGCAGTATTTTCCCTTTGATGTTTAAAAATTTAGATTTCTCACCTCTCCAAGAACACATTTCACATACCACATGATGCCTATGAGATATCAAGAAAAAGCAAGAAAAACATGATTATTTGTATTCTTTTCTCTCGGTATAATTTTCAAAATAAAATTGAATTTTCAAATGATGGTTTTGGTTTGATACCTGACTGTTGTTTGGATTCCTAGGAGATCAGGCAGTATATTTCACCTTGTGGGGAAATGAAAAGTTACATTGAATAGAGCTGTTGAATTCAGGTCAGCCAGTAAAAAGGCACTGAATCTTCATAATATCTACTTCTTCAATAGTAAAGGCAATACATCATTAAATAATTTGTAAGTTATATCTGCCACTATAGTTATTGAGAGCTTTCCTTCAGCAGATAGCTGGCTGCAAGCCTTAGATTTCAATCAGCTGTCATCCATTAAATATTTTAATACTGAGGGAAATTAACTTTTAAATCAATATCAAAGATGGGGAAAAAAAAAAGTCCTTCTATTTAGCCAGAACAGGAGATGTCAATGTATAATTTGTCATTTTCTAATTCAACTCTCTCCATTTGGTTTTGATTTAGCACTAGACCTTGGAAACCAGAGCCGGCATCCACTCAAGAGCTGTTTCAAATTATGTGCAGCAAGATTTTAAACACATTAGCAACAAGAACAAGCTGTCCTCATGCTAACTGTCCCGCTTTGTTCTTGATTGTGGAAAATCTCAGTTTAACTGCCCTCTAATTTGTTTCAGATAGCTACTGCACCAGCAGCTGCCTTGGCATAGGATTAAACACACATGAAAATATTATCTTTCCACAAAAAATTATTAGCAATGCCAAAAGCCACAAAATCTCTTTTGGAAAGATTAATTTTTATTTTCCTTTTTGTTTCTAATTTCTTATTTTTATTGTTAAAGTTCTGTCCCCCAGGTTTTTCTCCAAAGTCTTTCTTCCTCCAATCCTTTAAAAAGTACTTGAAACGAATTAAAAATACAAAACTACTTGGTTTTCTAATAGAGAGATGCAGTTTTGATATTTTACCATGCGTTGGTTGTAAAGTTTACACATTGACTTGCAGGAGCTGAGAATCTATCAAAATATTGAATTGTTCAAAATTAAGGTAACTCCTTAGTAGTTACAAGTATCTAAAATAAAGATAAGACAAAGGATAACCTAGCAGGGTCACATACTTTCCCTTGCAGGTATTTTTATGTCAAATGAGAACACATATGGAAAATCCAGAACCACATTTCAAAATTACCACATTCGGGCAACTAGCGGCAGGACAGGAGGACATAGACTCAAGGTGAGCCAGTAGAGGTTCAGGCTAGGCATAAGGAGGAATTCGTTCTTGGTAAGGGTTGCAAAACTTTGGAATGGACTGCCCAGGAGGGTGGTGAAATCATATTCCTTGGAGGTGTGCAAGAAACAACTGGAAAAGGCACTTAGTGCTGTTGGTCTAGTTGACATGGCTCTGATCAGTCAGTGGTTGGGCTCAATGACCTCAGAGACCTTTTCCAACACAAATACAAAGGGAGTGAAGAAAGTCTTTTAATACCAAAAATTATGTCATATCTCTGATGTCATTGACATTTCTCAGCACAGCTGTTCCTGTCCTATGTGTTGGGGGTTTGTAAGCACCTAGAAATTTTGTGAGTGGTGACAATGGAGAACCTAGGTACTTCTTTTTCTGTGATTGTTGAAAGGGTCCTTGGTGATTAACTCACTATGAAAAGAAACATGAATCTACTCTTAGTTTCATCCCTCAGAAGTGCTGGAAGATATAGTGATGTCCCTGTATATCAAGATTTTTCCTTTATTCCATTTCATTGAAGGAGTCTGCCACGAACCATAAACTCAATAATTTCACACCCTTAAAAAAAGGTTTGGTTTTCGCTAAGGTCTCTAAAAAAGCAGTTGCTTGACAAAGAAGGCAAATTGTGCTTGTGTCTCCCCCAAGCCTGTCAGAGAAGGTGACTTCCTGACACAGCTGGTAAGGGAGCCTACCAGGGCTGTTCCCAGCTAGACCTGCTGTTTATGAACAGAGCAGGGCTGGTGGGAACTGTGGTGGTTGGAGCTGTCTCAGGAACAGTGACCATGAATTGAGAATTTTCAATTCTTGGTGAAGTAAAGAAGGGGGTCAACAAAACCTCTGCCTTGGACTTCTGGAGGGTGGACCTTGATCTGCTAAAGAGAGTGGTTCAGAGATTATCTTGCCAAACAGTCCTCAAAAACAAAGGGGTCGGGAAGACTGGACACACTTTAAGGAAATAGCCAGCAGGGAAGGGCAATCTGGCTAAATAGGGAGCTTTTGATGGAACTTAGGGGAAAAAGGAGAGTTTATGACCTTTGGAAGAAGGGGTAGACATATCAAGAAGAGTATAAGGATGCTGTTAGGTCATACAGAGACAAAATTAGAAAAGCAAAAGTTCAGCTAGAGCTCTATGTGGCAATCTGTGGTGGTGACTTGGTAGTGGGTTTTTGAGAAATCTCAGAGAAAGGCTGGAGAAATGCAAGCTTTTGTTAACCTGTCCTGAAATCCATTTTCTAAGGCAACTTTTTGTAGTTTCCCAGGAGAAAGCTTTGATGAAGAATGTAAATAAGAGAAATGTTGATGGTAAGGTTGTTGCCTTGACCAGTGAAATGTCTTACTGTCTTGTTGTGAATTCCTGACTGGGACACAGTCAGGAGACACAGGGACAGGGAGAGAGACAGACACAGAGAGATGTTCCCTGCAGCTGAACCTGCTGGAGGGAGAAAGATTTGTTTTGTTTTCTTGATATTAATAAATAAGCCTTCTGAGAAAAACATGGACATGAGTGGTTTTTGGAAAAGCTCTGGGAAACCAAGGTTGGCTCCTTTCTACAGCAATCACTGTGAAAGATAAAATGTGTTTTTATAAATATATCAAAAACAACAGGTGTTTTTATAAACACATTAACAATAAAACGAGGGCCAAGGAAAATCTTCATCCATTGGACCTTGTGTGAAATTTTGTCACCGAGGATGAGGAAGAGGGTGAGGTACTTGATGTCTTCTTTGTCTCAGTCTTTAACAGAAAGACTGGTTTTATCTTTGGCTCCTTTACCTGGTTAACAGGGACAGGGAGCAGAATCCAGGAGGAAGCAGATAGTGACCTGGCACTTAGACAATCATGACGCTTTAGGGCTGGATAAGATCCACCCAAGGGTGCTGAGGGAGGTGGCAGAGCAGCTAACCAAGCCCCTGCCCATCATTTATCATCAGTGCTGGTTAACTGTAGACATCCCACATGAGTGGAGGATGGCCAGTGTGGTGCCCACCCACAAGAAGGGTCAGAAGGAGGATCCAAGGAACTACAGGCCTGTCAGCCTAACCTTGGTGCCAGGGAAGGCTGTAGAACACTATCTTGAGTATGATGACATGGCATATACTGGAAAACCAGGGAATCAGGCCGAGCCAGCAGGGATTTAGGATCACCTGTCTGATCTCATTTTATGGCCAGGTTGGATGAGGGAAAGGCGGTGATTAAAAGGATGAGGGAAAGGCTTCGGTGCAGCCTGCAATACAGTTGCCCACAGAATTCTCCTAGAAAAGGTGACAGCTCGTAGCTTGCACAGATATTCTATTTGCTGTGTTAAAAATTTGCTGGATGGCTGGGCCCAGATAGTGGTGATGAATCGTGCTGCATCCAGTTGTCAGTCAGCCATCAGGGATCAGTGTTGGGTTCAGTCTTGTTTGATATTTTATTGATGATCTTGATGAGGGGATTAAGGGCACCTTCAGTAAGCTGGGCAAGAGTCAGTTGATATGCTGGAGGGTAGGAGGCCTGAGCAGAGGGATCTGAACTGCTGGATTGATCAGCCAAGAGGGATGGTTAAAGTTTTTAAGGAAAAGAGCCATGTCCTGCTCTTGAGTCACAACAACCCCATTTGTTAGAGACTTGGGACAGTGAGACTGGAAACATGCCCTGTGGGAAAGGACGTAGCTTTGCTGGTCAACAGCAGCTGAACATGAGCCAGCGTGTACCCAGGTGGCCAAGAAGGCCAGTGGCATCTTGGCTTGTATCAGAAACAGTGTGTCCAGCAGTGTTCCTCCACACTCTGCACTGGCGAGGCTGCACTTTGAATCCTGTGTTCAGTTCTGGGCCCCTCACTCACTAGGGGAAAGACATTGAGGGGCTGGAGTAAGTACCCAGAAGGGCAATGTAGCTGGAGCACAATCAACTGAGAAGCAACTGGGGGAGCTGAGGTTGTCTAGCCTGGGGAAAAGGAGGATCGGGGAGACCTTGTTGCTCTCTACAGCTGTCTGAAAGCATGCTGTAGCCAGGTGGGCCTCTTCTCCCAGGCACCAAGTGACAGGATGAGAGGACATAGACTCAGGCTGTGCCAGGGGAGGTTCAAGTTTAACAACAGGAAGAAATTCTTCATGGAAAGGGTTGTTAAACACTGGAATAGACTGCTGAGGAGCTGCCCAGTAAAATCATCATCCTTGGAGATGTTCAGGAAATAATGAAAAGTGTCACTTAGTGCCATGGTCACATAATGATATTCAGTCAAAGGCAGGACTCAATGGTCTTGGAAGTCTTTTCCAGCCTTAATGATTCTATAATTCTATGATTCTATTCACTGATTCCTGCTAAAATGATTGATGGTGCATTTGCTTTTCCTTTCTTCATCTGGGGCTCCAGGAATGCCTCTTGTGGCTTGTTGGAAATATTGGCACATTTGATTGAACACATGGCCATTGTTACATGGAAAACATATATATATATATAGAGAGAGAGAGAGAGAGAGAGAGTATATACTAGAATATCATTTTTTGCTATAAAGTTTCATAACCCATGTTTTTTGCTTATTCTAGAGATGGAAAAGGGCTAGCAGGGGTATGAAGACATTGTGTTGGTGCAGTTGACATGCCTGAGAGATGGGATTGCCATCCAGAGGGAACCAAACAAGCCTGAGAAGTGGGCCCATGGGACCCCTGTGAGCTTCAACACAGGGACAAGTATAAGACCCTGTGCCTGGGCTGGTAAAACCTATGGTATCAACACAGGCCGGAGGATTCAGGGATTGAGGACAGCCCTGACCAGAAGGACTTGTGGGTGCTGGTGAGTGAGAGACTGGACACGCCGTGGGCACTCACAGCCCAAAAAGCCAAATGTGTCCTGGGCTGCATCCAAAGCAGCGTGGGCAGCAGGGCCAGGGAGGGGATTGTGCCCCTCTGCTCTGCTCTGCTGAGTTCCACCTGGAACTCCAATTCCAGCTCTGGGGTCCCAGCACGTTAAAGAGACAGATTTGTTGAAGTGGGTACAGAGGAAGGCTGCAGGAATTATCACAGGGGTGGAACATTTCTCTTATGACAGGCACTCAGTTGGAATTGTTCAGACTGGAGAAGAGGAGGCTCTGAGGAGACCTTATAGCTTCCTTTCATTTCTTAAAAGGAGTGTATAAGAAAGATGGAGAGAGAGTTTTTATCAGGTCCTATAGAGATAGGATAAAGAGTAATGGTTATAAACTAAAAGAGTTTATAAGATTCAGACTAAATATAAGGAATAATGTTTTTATCATGAGGTTAGTTAAACACAATCACAGGTTTCCCAGAGAGTTGGTAAATGCCCTGTGCTTAGAAACATCCAAGGCCATGAGCAGGGCTCTGAGCAAGTCGATCTAGTTGATGTTCCTGTTCATTGCAAGGGGGCTGGACTAGATGACCTTTAGAGGTTCTTTCCAACTCAAATTATCCTTTGATTGTTATATGAGTAATGTCATGCTCCTGAAAGGTGAAAATCCCCTTATTCTTTCCATGTTGGCTCTGTTTGGTTATTGGTCCACCACTTCCTGTTACTTGTTCTTCCTCTTTTAACCAAATATGTTTTATCATCCTTGTACTGGACTTTGACAGATATTATCTCTTTGGTTATGGTAGTGTTTTAAATCATTCTAAAAGAATGTTATTTCGTATAATTATTAAAAAATCCCATTGTAAATATAAATGTCATTTAAGTTAAATAAAATGTCATATTTTTTACCATTCTCAGTGCCTGGTATCTCTCTCTCATGTCTGTTTCCCTGACAATTTGTCCTAAAATTTTTTTCCATTTAGGATAATCTATTCCATTTTCCTCTGTGCCACTATATATGGTCTGAAGAATATGCTTCTGGCTAATACAGATGAGATTGTTGCAACATATTTATGAATAGTATAATCTTCTGTTTCAGAAGTGAATAATACAATAACTAAGATCCCATCTTCTTCAGTGATTTCTCTTTTGAGAAGCTCAAAAGCCTTCTTTTTTGCTTTCCTATGTCTCTGAAAAGGTAGGATTAAAGTGAATTTGACCTGAACAACTTATCCCAGTTTTCATGATATTACCAAGTGGTTCATTGTTTTAGTCTGTTGAAAAATGAGCTGCTTTCAAGAGTCTCAGTTTTGTTACCATATTAACGATGAGTATTAAATAGGATATTTGTGTGAGGTGAAAGCTTCATTGTACTGAAAAAGAATTAGGAAATCTTTAGGAATTTGAGCTGGCTGCCGTATTAACCAAAAAGTTATTTCTTAGGTTCAGTTAAGATTTGGTCATGATTTAACTGTGCTGGAGAGTAGCTGCCAGCAGACATTAATTACCACATACGCAGGTGATGACAGCTGCCTGCTGTTAGCATTTTGAGAGAAGGTGGGGGCAGCCAATCATTAGGAATCAAGAAGTGTCTAAATTGCCTTTTGATTTGGTAACATTAAGAAAGCCCATGAGTATTGGCAGATTTGAATCTGAATATTCCACAAAGTGTTTAGGGTATAAAAGAAACCTCTTAAAATCAGATTCCCCATCATGAATGAACACTAACTATTGGAGTGTGCTTGAGAGCTGGATCATCAGCTTATACACCTGTGGAGAGGCAGCTAGATATTTCAGAGTGAACAAAAACCTTGGATTTATTTCAGATAACAGACACAAGCATGTTCTCTTAGTTCTGACCACCTATTCCATAAGCTCTGTGATTTGTGTTTGAAGCTGATTAATGACTTTTTAAGTTATTTTGTTTTTTACCTTTCTGAGCATGGCCTATTTTAAAAGTGATTTCAGAGTAATTAGGAAACCTTCAGTCATTTGATGGGTGATTCCTGAAGGTCCATGAATACCATTCCCACTGACTGAAATACAAACTGTATTATTCAAAGATTCATAGATAACACCACTTTTTTAGCTCCACGGTTTATACATAGAATTGTTAATGTAGGGCTCTGTGTGAAATTTACACATCTTTTGGTGACTAGTATCAATAAACAAAGCTCCTTTACATGCAGCAAATTACCTAATCCCAAGGGTGTCATTAATATTCCTCAGGTATATTATCTATACTTTATTTTAGGAATGTTTATTTTTTAATTTTCATTTTTTATCAGAACTCACTTTTTGAAATTTCCTAGAATTTTCTATTTTGTTGCTACAATAATGAGATTTTCACAATTTATGCATTCATCTTGCCCTGTAGAATCAGGAACTCAGATATTCAGACCTTTCTCTGTTTTATATATACGTATTTTCATGTGCTTAACTCTTCTGTGAAACATATATTCTTCACCTTTTTATATGTAAAATATGTAATTTTATCTGTATAATACTCTTCATTATATAATACAAAAGAGTGTTTAAGTACTCTTAATAAGTAAAAGTTAGAACTTCACTTCTGCTTTAACTTCTTGCTTCAAAATTTGTTCTTAGGTCTAGTGTTCAAACTAGAAAACAAGCTCTGAAATCAGGGTAGTTGGACTGCACTTGCCTGGATCACCTTTTCTCCCTGTGAGAATATTAGCTATTATCTGTTTTTCTTGCACTCAGTAGGTTTGTGTTAAACATGCAGTGCTCATTACTAAAGCTTCATCTGCCTATCTGCCTGTTCTTTCAGTGTTCTGGCATGCAGAAAAGCTCATCAAGCCCGAATCTATTGTAATTTTAAAATTTTAGCTACAACTCCATTTGGGTAACTTCTCTTTATATACTGTGTCCTAACCTTTGTTTCTTTCAGTGCTGCATTTTTTTACAGAAAACTGAATAAAGTATTAATTTTGTTTTGGGCTATGAAGAGTCAGGGAAACCAAGATGAAGGGATGTATTTCTGCATATCCAATTTGATATTCTTTTCACACTAATTCCACTTGACTTTTATAGGTTTCTCATTTCATGTCAATGTTCCTCAGGCTCTTCAAAGAATAGTTTCCTTTGTTAATAAATTCCTTTTTCTGTTCCCTAAAGAATATAGAATATGTGTTTTTTCCATACACTTCCGGAAGGAAATTAAACTGGAACCCTTTTTTTTTTTTTTTTTTTTTTTACTTTCCTTCTTCATGGTATTGAAGGTATTTGACATCTTTAACTTAAAGAAGTAAATTTAAAGGTTCAATATTTTTCTTCTCTTAGTGTTGAAAAAGGCATTATTTTCCTATTTCCTTCTGGCTGCCAATTCCAGTTTGGCTTCGTCCTGCAGTCCTACTTCCTGTCCTGAATAGTGGACCATAGAGCAGTGGCTGGACTTCAGCAGTGTGGATCTGTGTAACTTTGTAAAACACTTTGCTCTTCAGGTTTTCATTCTGATATTAAACGCCCTGGCCAAGTCCTGAGTTTGGAACTCAGTGAGCCAGGAGCTTTGGCTGCAGTTCTGTGGTCTGGATCAGACTCCTTGAGAGTTGAAATTAATTCATATCTCAATGAGATGAGATAATGGTAAAATGGTGGCTGTATCAGGATTAAAAGTGATAGTTTTACCACTTAGTGGTCTCCCTGGCCAACTTCCACTCAAAAAAGATGAGTTAGAAAGGGATGAAACATCCCTCCTTTTTCCCTTCGTGCCTGCCATCAATACTGCTTAAGAGCTTCAGAAAATCAGTTGCAAAGCGGGGACAAGGCTTCAAGAGCTTGGCTTTAATCTTTTGCAGTTCCTTCTCTTTGAGGGCCATGTGTGAGCTATCCTGTTATTCTTTGGAGATCACAGCTTCTCTGGTGTCTCTTCAGGAAGAAGGTAGTCAGATTAGAAAGGTTAGGAAATGTTAGGAGACATCATCTTCTGGGTCTTCTGTCTTGGGAACTGGATAGAAAAAAGAGTCTTTCCTTTCTAAAGAGAAAGCCTTCAGCACAAGCCCCAGAATATGGCTCTAAAATAACACATTCATATTCTCAAGTGGAGAAAAAAATATACCTTTTTTTTTTCTTTTTTTTGAGTTTTCTCCATAAAATATTTGAAGAACCCAGAAGTAGATGCAAAGAGACTTAACAGAAGAGAAGTTCTTCATTCTTCAGGGAATGGGACAAAATATGGACAAGATATTCACTCTAGAAATTTTAATATGAATTATTAGCCATTTTTGAATAAATTTTTCAGGAAAACAGGGTTATATTTAATTTAGGAATGGTCTACATCCCTCAATCTTTAACAACACTATTAAAGTATTTCCATTGAGTTGCTATGGAAACCAGACCCCAGACTTCTGATGTTAAACTCTAACTAAAATGGTACTGTATTCTTCAAAGAACTGCCTTGTGGTGATTTTGCATATGTCTATGTATGTGCACCTTTCCCTTTAAAAACTTATCTGACTTCTGAGTAAGCCTGATTTGATCTCTGATGCTCCAGTTTTGGAGTGCCATATGTCTTATATATAAGACTGTAAAGGAGAAGTAATATTTCTCCTGTGCAACTTGGGAAAGATTTTTGAGGTTAATCCACATCTGCGATTGTTTGTTCAGGTGGTTTGATGCTAGCTGCTATGTACTGTTTTGACATTCTTTTGAAAAAATTTTCTCAATTCCAGACTAAAAATAGAAATGTAGATCCATTGACTAAGATGACACACAAAGTATCAAATTCTGTCCTTAATTATACACTTCCAAATTCAAAATAAATCCACTGAAGCTAATTCAGTTGATTTGGGTATCTCCCTGCTGTAAGAACCCTATCTTCATCTCATTCTTTATAAATTCTCCTGCTTTAACAAGCACCTACCATGATAGAAAGAAGTTTGAATGAGCACATGAAAACCAAGAGTCTTTCTGGTTTGTGTGTTCCAAGTATAAATCAGTTTCCACTTTGTTTTTTAAAAATGCTTTTTCAACATTGTAGTTTACCAAAGAGAGCAAGGGGGTTGCTTTTGCCAAGAAATTGAATTATATTCTTCTTTCCCTCATTCTGTTCCATGTTTTTTCTTCTTATTCTTGAAAATAATCCAACACTTCCCACAGTGTTACTCAAGCAAAATTTAGAAAGCAAAAAAAACCCCGCCAAATTCAGCATTACTTTTGATTTTCATCTTCTTTTGGTAAATTTCCATTTTATCTACCAGTAGAAACATTCTGCTGCAAATTTCAATATGCTGTCATTTTTTTCAAAATGTAAAACTAAGGTTGCAGAAATTAGCCCACATTATCCCCCCTGTACCACTGATACAACAAAAATATTTTACAAATTCTAACTGCAAATCAAAATGAATAAAATTGTAGCATCATAGAATAATTTTGTTTTGAAAGGACTTCTGGTATTTATCTAGTTTCATTCCCTTCTCACCTTAAGAGAGAAGAGTTACCTTAAATTTAGATGAATTTACTCAAGACCTTGTCCAGGAGAGTTGAGAATATGTGCAAAGATGGAGATTTTACAAGTTCTCTTGGCAGCCTGTCCCAATGTGTTACCACCCTCATTGTAAAGATCTTTCCTATTATATTGGCTGGAATTTCTCTTGCTGCAAGTTGTTACCATTGTCTTTTGACTTTCTGCTGGAGACCTGGCTCCATTTTCACCATATCTTATTTTAGTTGATGATGGCAAATTGATACCATTAACTTTCTCCTCTTCAATCTCCATGTACTTGTCTCCCTGAGCCTCTTCTTTTATGTTTTGTGCTTTGGCCTCCTAAACATCTTGGTTGCCCTCCTTTGGACTTTCCAATTTTTCAACATTTCTCCTATATTTGGATGCTGTTCTCCTGGTGTAGTCTACTAGGGATTGAACAGAATAATAATTTCTCTCTGAATATATGGGTTCTGTGGATGACTTTTCTACATATTGTCACTAGCTTCTGGAATGCTGGCTTGTAGTTTGGAAGTTAAGGATAGATTCCTGGTTATCTGAAACTGTCATTGTTACATTGATTCCAAAATGACTAAGATGTTTTACCAGAGATAAAGAATTTCCTCTTGAAGTGATGAAGTCAGAATGTATTTTGGTATGTCAACAGCTGCAAAAGTTTGAGACTATGACAGGTTCCATCAAAATCAGTGTAAGACATATTTGGATGTTCTTTATATGTTGAATATTTCCTAGTCAGTAGCATACACTTTTTCCTTCGAAGTTGCAAGAAAAATTTTTTGTAATTAAAATTATTAAGGTAGTCACTGAAGCACTGTGTGCTGGTATAGCCACAATTGTGCTCTCAGGTACAGAAACACGAATATATTACAAAGTCCCATGAAGCTCCTTCTTCTGCACAAGTGTAGTCATGATATAAGATTTTCAAAATAAAAATGAAAATTTCTTTTCACACTGATTGAACAAGTAGAAGTAGGAATGTTACAGTTTTTTCACATCACTTTAACTAGACCTCTTTAACTGATTATTGCATTCTGAGGTATTAAGACTCAGGGATTAGAACCATCTTCTCTCCCAAAGGCTAAATCTTTTCAATAAGGTACTCACAATTCTATTCTACATTATTAATACATGTATTTTAATAGCCATAAAGTCAGAAATTCATCTTTGTTATCAGTATTGTCTAACTAAAGTAGAACTTCTATAATTTTTGTACTTAAATCTTCATAACCAAGGCTTCTGAAGGATACACAGTAGTGCTCACTTCTTTAATCAATGGAAACTTAAGATAGAAGAGATCATCTGACTTACCATTTAATAAAATTATCTACAGGGGGTTCATATAATGAAATGGGAATTTTTTCTGGAAGCTTGCCAGTATTCAATAGCCTGGCCTAGCTTTGATTCTGGTGAAAAATGTATTTCAATTTCAAACAGATTTAATTTTGAATTTAGAATCAGTATCTCGATCATTAAATAATTTGAGATTGTCTATGGATATTGTGCATACTCTTCATCTTTCAGAAAGAGTTTTTCTACTATAATATCATACACACATGCATTGGATTTCTGACCTCGAGGACCTAATTCTGCCATTTCTAACTGCAGTATCCCCAGTCAAATTCAAAAGGAATAATAGGCATTTCAGATGATAGTGTGTTGCTCCTTGTTCCCTCTCCAAACACAAACATTTTATTCTGAATTCACTATCATGTTTTCATAATTAGTGTAATTTCAAAATGAACAGATATGACTT
>VZTN01019516.1:2288-13427 GCA_013400515.1 Erpornis zantholeuca | reverse complement strand
ATGACTTCTTGGAAATTTCCAACATATTTCCAATGTACTTTCTAGTCTCCTCTACTGCAATCCTTTGTAATGACTTTGAGTATTGTCTTCCTGTTGGTTTGAATATACTAAAGTATGTGATAGAAAAACAAAAGTGATGAGGTTGTGTTAGCACTCAGGCATGAAAATATCCTCTTCAATAAGAAAACTTATTGTTTGGGTAGTGGAATGCTATTTCAATATCTCTTGCTTTTATCACCTATAATACTGCATTAATTATTTAATTGTACTCACTTTCCAAATTAGAAACAATCTAAAATATTTAGAACACTGGTGTATTATTAAAATAATTAGCAGGCAAAGTGGCAAGTTGCTCACTAAAGCAGACACTTAACAACTCTAGTTTTCTTCAGCCTGTGACAAAAATAGTGAATAGGTGACTTTCTTTCAGAATAGCTTATAAAACCCTGGGCAGCCAGTACTCCCAGTGTACATCACATTTCAAAGGCTTCGGTTATTTATTTAGTTCAAATGTGGAGGATTTCTGCCTGCTTCCACCTTTCCTTTCTTTGAGCAATTCTAAAGTAGCTAGTAGAGTAGAGGTCTAATTCTTTGTTTATGTTTGTCTGTGTATAGAAGTTAAAGTGATTGTAATCTGGCTGCAGCTGATTAGTGACTACATAGAGAATAGTGACTATATTAATCTGTCACACACTAGTTGGGTAATAAGATATACAATAATAGGTCAAGTAAGGATTCTCTAATTTGGCTTATGGACAATCCTGAGAACTGAACTTTAACTGGGTTTTAGTAATCTGAGGGGGGAAAAAAAGACAATCTTGGAGGTAATTTGTGAACTAAGTGTTTTCATCTTGTATTTCTGACTCTGGTTATATAGATTAAAGTGTACTTACTAATATAAATTTAGGGGGTTATTTCTGGTCTTTTTTCAAATTCAGATTTGCCTGTATTTGAAATTTGATGTGTATGGAATAGAAATTTGTTATAAACAGAGGTGGAGCCTTTAGAAGCTGCTGTGTTCACAACTACCTTTTCCACCAAGACTAGAGAGCATAGAAAAGTTGTTACTGAATTTTCAATACTACTCCATTTTGCAGCAACTTGAAAACTGTTTGTAGTGATAGAAGGGATTTTAGAGGTTAAGGAATGATTTGCTAGGGCTGGCTTGTTAAAAAATGCAAATCACTTGCTCAACACTTATTGCGCCTGCCAAGCAGAGAGGAGGGATGCAAGTGAGGATGCAAGGCCATCAATAAGGGGAAGCAGCCATGACCAGAGATCCTGCTTTCGGACCTTGAAACCAGCTCAAACCAGCTTTAAGGTTTGGATTTGGACCAGGAACTGAGGGAGCATGAGCAAGAAGGCAGGGCGAAGAGTTCAAACCTGAAGAAGACGACTTACTTCATCCCAGAGACCCTGGCCCTCGACCACCTGGTGGCACTGCGCAGGTGCAAAGAATATGTAAATGACTTTTGAGCTAATTATAATCCGAAGCGGGGATAGGTCATGAACGTGTATAGGCATATAGTGAAACCTAATGCACATGTAACTTATAACCAGATAAATGCCAAGCTGAGTGCCGCTGACGGCACACATGCCTTTGGAGGAGCGATCCCCCATGTGCCTCAGCTAAATGAACATACCTGCTTCATAACTTGCAAGTTGTGGAGTCTTTCCTCACATCAGCAGAACACTATGGTGACATCTTCCTCTGTGTTTATGAGACCTCTGTTTGAGAGGATGATCATTACAACACAGAGAAACATTGGAAATAGTTTTGTGACTTAGGCATCAGTAGGTCATGATCCAACCTCAAAAGGACATGCTGAGAGAATACCATCACAGAATAAGTTAAATCTCCACAGCAGCAACAACCTGGAAGCTGTATCACTGTATCTCTTCAGTTCCAGGTCCTCAGCTGACTAAGTTTAAAGGTTTGTTTTGTTTTTTTTTCCCTAAACTGGAACACCTACAATGAAAATATTTCAATAAACCTACATCGAATATCAAGTATGCCATAGCCTCCTGAGATAGAAAAGGCTTTAATTCAAAACCATTCCCTGGTGCAGGCTGAGATAGGTTTCAAACCTCTTCTGATTTCCTTGCTGCTCAACAGGCCAACAGAGGAATAGGTCATCCAAGCAGCAAGGTGGAACTTGTGCCTACCTTTCGCACAAGCCTAACTTTTAAAAGAACCAAATCTTCTTACCTGCAGATACTAAATTAAACATTTTGATATTTTTAGTCAGAATTTTTCACCAAATTTCTGAAAAACCCCAAGCCAGCTTTTTGAGGAATAAATCATTCACCAAATAAAATACACTTAGTTACATTTGAAAGCATAGATCGGAACTGGTGTCATTCAGAGTTTTTACACAGGCATCAGCAGAGTTACATTCAATTTCTCCAATGTAAATTTGATGCTGTAACTTCATATTATAGCATCATTGTAAGTGCAAATGTCTCACAAGGAGTAAATCTGTGTTTTTCCATGGATTAAAATTAGTTCTTTATCCACATTTTAGCAAAAACATTAGATTGCCCTTCACAAATCCTAATTCACTCTTCATAAACAAAAATGAAAAAGTGGATTTCTGTATAATATGAGAAGTTATCTCACATGTAATGAATGTGGCAAGAACCAGCACTAGAAAGAAAAATAAAAATCCACTCCTCTAAACCCTCAAAACCCCTACAGTATTTTGGATAAAGAGTCACAAATATGTACAGTGAAATTATTTCAACACAGATATATAGAATATATCAAACTCTTCTTTCTTCCTGTTTGCACACAGAAAATAGCATGTATATGCAGGCCATTATGCCTAAAATATTTAATATTTTTTAAAATACAGTAGAAGAATTTACAGCAAATATGTTGAGCTGCTCCAATTTTTGTATTCACATGAAAGATTTCTAACTGTCTGTAATCTGCTTGAAATATTTAATGAAATAGTTTCCTCTAGAGAAACTATTGGGAGAAAAAAGTAGCTATGTTTCTATTATCTGGTGATAATAAAAATAAAAATATTTACTTGTCTATCTTCTGGTTTATGTAAAGATATACCAATTTTGCATCTTGAGACAGGAATTAAGAGAGCCAAAGTAAAATAATAGTACTGTTATTTATGGAAATACCTTATTTTCAGCACTTGTTAGGATTCTTAGATGACTGCACAAAATGACTAAACCAAGATTAAGGCTCTCTTCTTGTAATACTCTCAATGAGTTCTTTAAATTCCTTTTGCAAATACTCAGTGGGATCTCAAAAATAGTGAGAACAAGCCAGAAAGGTGGCAAAAGCAAACAACTGACATAGAAAATGCATCTGCTGGCAATGTATGACCAGTAATACAGATGATATTAAGTAATTCATATAAATCGATCAAAACCCAGAGAAATTCAAGAGCGGAAGAAGCATAATATAATAAGAGAAATGCAAGAGAAAGCTACTCATGAATCTTAGAAGGAGCAAGTCTTCAGTAAATATTTTTTCCCTGCATTCAGAAAAAAAAAGCAGATTGGTGTATCATACTACAATTATTTTGGTATATGTAAGAGTTTTGGGTTTCTTAATAATGTTTATTTAAAAACTTGAAAAATCCTAAGAAGTTTAAAAAGTTAGACTCTTAAAACACTTAAAAAGTTAAGCACTCTAACAATATCTGTCTGAATTATAGAATTGATAGGACCTCATATACATTTATATTCATTTTTATAGAAATCATGGTGTAGTGGAAAACATTTAGAATTTGTAGATAGGAAAGACTGATAGAGTAAAAGCTGTACAAGATTACTGAAGGTGTTGGGTATGTTGTTTGCCACCTAAGAACCTGACTTTCTTAGTAGCTTGCAGTAACAAGAACTTAGTGTTCTATAAAGCCTACACATCAAAAGTCCAAAGACAGGTTTCTCAAAAATAAAACATGTTCTGCTTTTTCTTCCTTGTGCTCCCCCAGCTTAATACTTCAGGGTTTTATTTGTTTATCAGTGGTATTGATTCAGGGTAAATGTGTGGGAGTATTGATAGGGAATACAAAGAGTAAAGATAAGAACTTTTGCATAATTAATAGGAATGGTTGTAATGTTTCAGAAAGAGGCCTGCCAGCCATGTATTTTGTTTCAGTGGTCACTGGATCAAAAACAAAAAGAGCAACCACCAAAGACCTGGAAGAAAACTAATAAAAAAAGCCCACAAGCAGACACCTAAGTAAGCATAAGAAACATTGTATATGTTCTCCTACTACCTTTCTAATTATCTGATACAATACTTTTTAAAAATAGTCTTGTTAAAAACGTAACACTCAGTCAATACGGGTAATGTGCTGAGGAAGAGACTTCTGTGTGATGTTCAAATTGGGTCCACAGTGTAATGGGGGAGGGGAAAAAGAAGCACTCACAAAATCAATGCAATCACAAAATACAATAATCCTTGAATTAAAGGGATTAAAATTTGGCTAACCAATAGACCACAAAATGCAACCCATAAATGAAGACTCATCTTCCTGTTGAGGTTGCTTCTAGTTCAGATATTCAGGAATCTTGCCTCACCCCACTGATCTTCAATACCTTTGTAAATGAACAGGAATAAAATATGGAAGTGTTGCTTGTAAAATGTGCAGATAGTACAAAAACTGGTGGAGAGAGAAGTTACAATGGTCACAGGTCAGTTATAAACCAGGCTGATCTGATTCTTACGATGCAGTTGGCTCATTTGACCAACATGAGGCCTTGAACATTGCCAAATGCAAGGTCACACAATGTACAAAGAAAAGACTGTGATTACCAGATGAGAGATTGTATCATATAGTGCATTACATTGGAATGGCTTACCACAAATAAACAAACAAACATGAGCTTTTCAGTCTATGCATCTATGAAAGTGTCTTCTTAGATGTATAGACAATTACCATACAGAATACAGCCGTGGTATGAGCTCTTCAAAGTGCATAAAGAATGATACTGGCTACTCTGCTTGGAAAGGGGACATTAAGACATTGGAAAGGATTTTAGAAAGAGCCATAGAAAAGTTTCAGAATAGAAAAATTGAAAGACAGCTAAGACACTTCATATGCTATTTTTTATTTATCTAAAAAATTTGAGAAAAGTCTTCCTTATCCTTAATGTGTCTACATACTTACAAGTTTTCTTACAGTGAATGTCCCTGCATTTTATCAGGACAAGCCATAGAATCCTAATTATTGGATAATAAAACCAGGGAAATTAATGGGCAACTCTTTGAATTCAAATATGATTTTTTAAAAGCAATTATTTTGTTTTATTAGTAATTCACTGTTTGAAAAATTTGTTTAGATGTGTAGTGAATTTTTTTTCACCTGAAATTCTGATATCAAATTACCTTTCTGAAATATTTTGTGGTTAAGGACAAGTTACAGGGATGAGGAACAACTTACTGAACAGAAAATTTTGTTAGAAAAACAGAATATTGTAATTCTCCCTTCAGGCCGTTAAATACTTTTAACTAGTGGAGTTTTATGCAGGTTTTTCTTCCATTTTGGAGCAAGTCTCATATATTGCTGCACCAGCCCTGGGATGATGTGGCTTCCCAATGCGATGCCAAACACAGGATATAGGTGTTACTAAATGACTGATAGATGGAGAAAAAAGCTCAAGAGGGCTGACTCTCACCCTTCCTTTTCACTTTACCACATTTGCATACACAGCCAATTAAGCTTTAAAAATATTGATGCTTTTGACATGTAAATATTTTTAAAAGACTAATTTGCTGACTTCTCTGATGTTCATATTTTATGTCTATCACACACTAAATGAGATGTATTCTCCAAATGGAATAGAATAGTTCATTTGGAACCATCTAATCCAACTGCCTGGCTACTTCAGGGATGAACAAAAGTTAAACTGCAATATTAAAGGTACTGTCCAAACATCTCTCACTCACAGGCTTTAAGCATCAACCACCTCTCCAGAAAGCCTGTTCCATTGTTTGATCACCCTCTTGGCAAGGAAACAGTTCCTAATGTCCAGACTAACCCTTCTCTCTCACAACTTTGCACAATTCCCAGTCATCCTGTTGCTGAATCCCAGGGAGAAGACATCAGCAGCTCCCCTTCACATCCCCCCTAAGGAAGCTGTACAGAGCAATGAGGTCACCCCTCAGCCTCCTTCTCTCCAAACTGGACAAACCCAGAGCCCTCAGCCGTTCCTCACAGGATGTGCCTTCCAGCTCTCCCACCAGCTCTGCTGTCCTCCTCTGCACCATTCAAGGACCTTCCCGTCCTTCTCAAACTGTGGGGCCCAGCACAGCACACAGGACTCAGGGTGAGGCTGCACCAGTGCTGAACTCGGAGGGATGTTCAGCCCAAGGTCTGTCAGCATAAGGCTGACATAAGTCCACCTGAGCTTTGCCCTTCTTTTGCCTTCTCCCTGGATATGTGAACCACATCTCTGTAATCTTTCTGTGATGCCTAAATTTGTCCATAGATCATAACATTTCCTTTTCCTATGGAGTCCAAAGAGGAGTTACCTCTTCAGCCAAGCTAGTTTTCTTCTACTCTTGTTTGACTTAAAACAGAATGGAGCTCTGAATCATAGAAGTCTAGAGTAGTGAAAGTTGGAAAAGACTCTAAGATCAACTGTTTACCTAACACCATCCTGTTCACTACTAAACCATGCCTCCCAAATCCATGTGAATTTCGAACATTTCCAAGGATTATGATTCCACCACTTATTGGGCAGCCTGTTCCAAAGCCTGACCATCATTTCAGCAAAGAAATTCTTCCTAATATCTAATCTAAACCTCCCTTGGTGCAATTTGAGACTTGAGCAGCCTTTTCTCCAGGCTAAACAACCCCAGCTCCCTCAGGTACTCTTCACCAGACTTGTCCTCCAGACCCTTCAGTGACTCCACTGCCCTTCTCCATACATGCTCCAGCACCCCAATGTCTTTCTTGTCATGAGGGGCTCTGAATTGGAAAGAGGATTTGAGGTGTGGCCTCACCGTATGGAGGGACACTCCCTTCTGTAGTCCTGATGGCCACATTATTTCTGATTCAGGCCAGGATGCCACTGGCCTTCTTGGCCACCTGAGCACTGCTGGCTCATGTTCAGGTACTGTTGACCAGCACCCCAAGGCCCTTTCCTATCAGACAACTTCCCAGCCTGTCTGCCATTCCAGTCTGTAGCACTAAATGGGGTTGTCGTGACCCGAAGGCAGGGTCACCTTAAGCATTTTTCCTTAAGAATCTCATACTATTGGCCTCAGCCCATCAATCCAGCCTGTCCAGATCCCAGAGCCTTCCTGCCCTCCATTCAGATCAACTCTTCCACTTGACTTGGTGTCATCCACAAATTGACGGAGGGGAAACTCAGTCAACCCTTTGTCCAAATTGTTGATAAAGATCTAAATAGGACTGTGCCTGCCACTGAGTCCTGGGGTACCCCACTGTTGATTGGCCAGCAGTTGGATGTAGCTTCATCCACCAGCACTCTCCAGGCCCTGCACTACAGACAGCTTTCTCCCGAGCTGGCAGCACACCTATCCAAGCCTTGTGAAGACAATGTCTCCAGGAGAATGTCTGGGGGGCAGAGTCAAAGTCTTTAGTGGAATCCAGGTAGGCAACATCCACAGCCTTCCCTTCATCCAGTAGGCAGGTCATCTTGTCACAGAAGGAGACCAGATTGATCAAGCAGGACCTGGATTTCCCAAACCCTTGCTGGCTGGGCCTGATCCCCAGGCTGACCTGCATGTGCTATACAAGGGCCTGATTGTGGTCTACTCCATGACCTTTCCTGGAGGTCAGATTGACAAGCCTGTAGTTACCTGGATCCTTCTTACAATCTCTCTTGTAGATGGGGGTCACATTTGCCAATTTACAGTCAACTGGAACCTCCCAGTTATCCAGGAGGGATGATAAATGACAAAAAGTGGCTTGTTGAACACCTTCTCCAGCTCCCTCAGCACTGCTGGACAATCTGTTCAGCCTTTCAGACTTGTGTATTTCTAAGGGGTGTAGCAGGCCACTGACCATTTCCTCTTAGAATGTGGGGATTTCCTTCTGTCCACCTTGTTTTCCAGCTCACGGGGCTGAGGATAATCCACCTTTCCCTTAAAGACTGAGGGAAAGGAGGCATTAAGCACATCAGCCTTTTCTTCATCCTTTGCCACTGTGATTCCCTCTACTTTCAATAAAGGATGGAGATTCTCCTCAACCCTTCTTTTGTTCCTTGTGGTTCCTTTGTGCCTACCCTTTTTCCAAAGTTGATCCTCTCTCTGTGTTTTTCTCTGAGTTCAAGCCAAAGCTCTCTGTTCAATCAGGCTGGTCTTCTTCCCTACCACCTTGTCCTTCAGCACATGGGGACAATACCTTGCAAAGCTCCAGGACATTTTTTTCCAGATCTGCTGTCAACTGTATTAAAAATATTTAACGTTTGGTTGAAGAAGCTTGAAATAAAACCCAACCTTTCTTCTTTTCTCTTCCGAAAGAATTTTTTTTCCTCTGTTTATAGGAGAATCGTTTGGGATTTGGCATTAATCTCTGTTATATAAACCCTGTTCTACAGGCTATTTATGTAAGTGTTTTCATAAATTGCTCAATTAGGTCCATTAAGTATTGAATACAGAACTAAAAGATGTAAGTGCCTTAAGTGCAACCAAAGGAAATTTCCAAGTCCTTGTGAGTTACCTATAAAGCTTCACCCAAGCACTTAGGTGCCTATGAGGTTATAGGCTTCTTTGAGTTTGGTTGGCTTTTATCTCTTTTTCTCAAACACTTTTCTTACTCTGCTCTATGACTCTTTAGTGCAGGATGAGTAAGCAATCCCTAGAAACCTAGGGTACTCATGGAAAAGATCTCCTCGGAGAAACAGATCTCCCTATATTCTCAGCCTTTCTGATTCCCTGAAAACTGGATTGCCACTTAAAAAAAAAATTGTTTTTCAATTTCTGCAGAAGAGGTGCCTTCCATTCGTGTAGGCCCCAGAGTAATGTTAGACACCTTTTTAGGAGGCAAGAAATGTGCTTTGAAAGGCTTCAGGATGAAGGAAGTCACATTTTTCACTTCCTAGTACCTCAACCACTACCACTGCTCCTGCCATCTTTTCAATGCAAAAAGTGGAACACTTCCATTCCCAGCCATTCCTGTTCCCATTCTGTTCCCAGAATGAATGAGACGTGAGAATCTTTGGCCTGTGAGTATAAGTGTTGTGCAGCCTCTCTGGAATAAGGGCATAAGATAAACCTTCAGTAACTTCCCTGCGAGCTGTATTTGATGCATTTCCATGTATTAACAACCATGTTAACATGTTAACAGACTGCACTCTAGGGACCTGACTTTTCCCATATGTTGTGTGGGGTGTGTAGATAGCTTGATTTTATGACTTCTCAAAGTGAGGAATTACAGGGGGAAAATGGAAGGACAAACATTTCATTGACAAACCTTCCTCTGTGAATCTGGACCTTCATGTTTCAAGGCAATATATATATATATAGCACAGACAAAAAGGTCATATTTCTCCTCTTTTTGATAGGGCCAAAAGAAACTAAAGAGGACTTACAGTTTAGAGCTGTTTACCATAAAATAAATATAGAAATTAATACTCTGATTACAAGGATAATTACCACATCATTCTGGCTATTTAGAAGTCCTCTTAAAACTAATAACTTGATTAAATATGTAATGATGAAGAAAAAGTATTTGTGTAAATAAAAAAGCACAGTACAAATAACTATAAATTAGAGTCTGGAAATTAAAAACTAAAATTATAGACAGCACATTCTATAAAATACAGCCAGTAAATTTGGTTTACCACTATTATTCTCAGGATAATGTAACAAACAGATGGATGATTTAATATAATTTGGTTAGCTAATTATAACAGGCTTGGTTACAAGTGTTAACTTATTTTTACATTTGCTTTTTACTGTGCTTGCTTAGCCCAACTTGCACAATAAAACTCAGATCTGCACACAAGTACAGCTGGTGAGATGCTGTTATCAGACTATCATATTGTACCAATTCAAAAAAATTATCTTTTTGTTGCCTCCTCAAAAAAGTATTTGGGCTTGACTTATGTTTTTGCAGTTCATAGGAATTATTGAAAGCCACCAGCGACATAACTAAGGGCCTAGAATCAAAATTGCATGCAAACATATGCATCCCAGAATGCTACTAGGCAAGAAGATGTACTAATTAGCTGAGTTAGAAGGTGCTATTAGATGCAATTTTTAAGTCTCCCTGTGATAAAATGCCAAAACCCAACAACAACAACAACGTAGCCTTCTTTCAGATTAAGTACTAAAGCCACATCATTTTCAGGTCAAAGTAAGCACAGTAGACTATCTGAAAAATGTGAGTTAGGAAAGAAAAACCACCATCACATGACTCATAGAGGCAGGTATCCTGCAGTTTCTATTGAACTATGTGCAATGTACCATATTACATGGGAGTGTTTCACTTTGTCAACACTGGTATTCAACTAGTACTTATTCCAGAACCTATCTAGTAATAGTCACTAAAATTAGTTATTAACTTCAGTTGCCATGAGATTATAATTATTTTTCGTAGATATAGAATGAATCCATAAAAATAAAATACTCTGTAGTAGCTATTACAACACCAAGTCACTAGAAAGAGTTGTTTGACTTTCCACAATGGTTAGGCTTATTACAGCTCTTAACTGGAAGAAAGTTTCAGGGAATTTGGGCTCAAGAAACAGAGCTGCTTAATCCAGAAGACAGGAGGTAATTATTCATGCTATTCACAACTTGTACTACTTCAGAGATTTTTTTTTCATTTTTACTGGAGTCTGAAAAAAAGAAACAACATGGAAATGTGTGTATTTGCATCAAGAGATTTATGTCTACCTGTACCAATAGAACTTCCTTTGGTTGGTTCAACCTAAAAAACATCATGTAGGGGACATCAGTCTTGCTTTCCTATTGAGTTTTGTTTTTGTTGTTGTTGCTTTTTTTTATTTTAGTGGAAATCTTCTATTAAGTTTTAGCCATAAAGAAGTGAGGAAAAATGGTTTCATTTTAAAAATATATTTTTTTACCTGGTTCTTTTTTAGAGTCAAATAGAAAAGAAGGTACCCACTGATTTTAGCTGGACATAGAATAGATTTTCAAATCTTCTTAGACCACAGTTAGGAGGTTATTTT
>VZTN01019515.1:103636-121731 GCA_013400515.1 Erpornis zantholeuca | reverse complement strand
TCCCTTCCCTTCCCTTCCCTTCCCTTCCCTTCCCTTCCCTTCCCTTCCCGCTGGGCACTGTACAGCAGGGCAGCCTTTGCTGTCTGCTCTGGGAGCCCACCCAGCTGCTGGGCCTTGTCCCCTGCCCTGCACAGCTCCCTCGGGAGGCACAGCAGCACTGGCACCCTGGCAGCCTCGGGAGCTGCCCTCGGGGATCCGTGCCACACGCTGCAGTGCCATGGCATTCCAGTTCCCAGCAAGGAAAAAATGTCCCCGCCCTTTAGGTAAAGCCATGAAGGGGCTGAAAGCCACGTGGAGCAATATCCTACAGTGATGTTTCACTGCCAGCCTCCATAACTTCATCCCCAAGGGCCAGATATGCATAGCTCCTGAACGCTTCCGAGACGGCCACTCCACCATCACCCTGGGCAACTTCTCCCAACTTTTCACACCTCTAACAAGGAAAACGGGTTCTGATATGAAATTGGAGCCTGACCTGCTGCCATCCAAGGCCACTGAGCAGCATTTCCAGCTGCTGGAAGATGGGCACCTGGGGTGGGTTTGTCCTGGCTGGATGCCAGGTGCCTACCAAAGCTGTTCTATCACTGTGCTCCTCAGCTCAACAGCAGAGAGAAAATATAATGAAAAGTCCATGTATCAAGGTGAGGACAGAGAGGGATAACTCACCAATATTCTCCATTCCCCCACCTTCCAGTCCTGTGAGGAAGTAAAGATTTCAAATGAATGCAATGTGGTGCAACATGATTTAAAAAAAAAAGGGCAAACATTTTAGGGCAGGAAAAGAGAGGTTTGGTAGAGAAGGACAGGACAAAGGCGAGAAAAGGCACCAGGGCTGGCCAAGGAGACCATGCTTTCCATAGGGCTGAGTAGACCACTGAGAAGAAAGAATTTCTGATGTTTCAGTAATCCCTCAGCCTGAGAGCCAGGGAAGGACCAGTGCTCCTGAAACACTGAACAGTTTGTGCCGTGGAAAGAGCATCTGCTTTCTGAAATGAAATATTGTTGAGTTTTGGATGGGCGATCAATGCAGGTTTTGGGTGCTAGAGAAAAAGGTGGAGAGAAGATGTGTCAGCTTGGGTTTGAATGAAAAGATTCCTGAAGCTCAAGAAAATATTCATATATTTGGAACAATGTTTCTTGGCTGGGTCCAAATTAAAACAGAGTTGTACAGAAAAAAAACACAAGTGGAAGTTGACCAAAACCTGGATTTTAAGTCTATGTCCATCAACAACTGAGTGATCATTAAAAATATAAGTTTTTGCAGTAGTCATGAATAGTGTGCTTTGGTTTTATGGATATAAAATGCATGATTCTGCAGAAATCCTAGCTGCAACTCACATGAGGACCTAGGCACTGAAATGATAAAATCCTGATACAGGAGCCTGAAAAAATGCAGGCTGCACAAATAAAAAACTAGTGTGTAATTTAAGCTCAAAGAAGCCAGTGGCTTTTTTTTTTTTTTATGTAAAATGGGGACTGCCTCATCCCCCCATCTCATGGGTTTGGTGTGAGGCTAGAAGAAAGCCTTTGCAGTGCTTCAAAATTTGGTGACAGGCACTGCCAAAAAAAGCCAGGGGAGAAGTAATTAATTCTATCTTCAGAGTTTTAGTAATGGGGTGCTAAAGGCCTCATGCCAAACAATGATGATTATCAAATTATTAAATTAAGTTTCTTAAATGGGTGCCATCTCTCTTGTTCACCAAATCAAGCAGGGATCCTGTCAGAAAAATACGACAGAATCATAATTAAAACAGGCAAAAGAATTGAGTTTAAACTGTGTAGGTAGGCGTGTGCCAGCAGGAATTACTCCATGGGTTCTTCATTTTGCAGGTTTAAAAAGGTTGGGTTTTTTAATATCTCACTGTTAGTATTTTAAAATCCACGATGAAGGAGTGGGTAGCTTAATGCACTGGATACAGTCTTTTTCATTTGACTTAGCTTTTCTTTTAATTGACTGTGCTGAGTCAAAGCTAGGACCTGCTGTAATAATGAGCACAGATTTGCAAAGAGTGCATATTCCCAGCTGTATACAACTGCTCACATCTATTATAAATCACCCCAAAATGCCTGACTCTACACTGATGCTTTAACAAGGTCCACGGTCCTCCCGTCTTGATAAGGCACAGAATACAACAATGGCTCTTAACTTCCATTGGGTTTTGTTAACTAAAGATGTCAAAGGAATTTCTGTTTATTCAATCAGCCTTTCCACCTCTTTTGACAGCCTTGTTTTTTTTCAGAGTTTAAAAACCCAACTGACTGAAAGATGTTTACCTCTATCCCTAAAGGATGTCAAATTTTGTTAAAACTTCTTAGGGACTACTGTAAGCTTTTCAGTATTAAAAAAAAAAAATTAAAAGATCAAGCACCAAGAAACAAGACTCTTCTAGAGCAGAAAGCATTCACTTTGCCTGTGTTGCAAATATATCCTCCTCTGGATCTTAAGAAAACATCTGTTTAACTCTTTTTATAAACATCACAGTGGGAGACAGGGCTGGAAGAAAAGGAAATGACTGTGTCTAACTGCAGATAATTGGAAAGACAGAACACAACTAACCAAGACAGAATTTTCCCTGCACCCCAACACTGACACACCTAAACTAAACTAAAACAAAACAAAAAAAAATGCAATGAGATGCTTATATTTCCAGAAACAGACAGGACTTTGGGGTTTTCCTATCACCCTCAATGCTGCAACTCTAGTAAGAGTTTTCTGTGGCAGAAATTCAGAATGAGCTTTAGAACAGCCTCTATTACAAATGCAAAGGGAATAACTAGTATATGTGCTTTGACAGATTTGCTAGATTAAATCCAAGAAAGTGAGTAATAGAACACATCCCCCACTGTTAGAGAAAGCCAGAATTTTAACCAGGTCCTTATCCAGACTTCAATGAATCCATTTTTCATTGTCCATTTCTCTATACGAGACATAAGGATGGCTCCTGACTTCTCCTGCTTTAAAAGCAAACTTCCTCCACCAAAAAATCCTCTACAAACAGAAAAATAAACAGAAACCTGAACAAAAAAATCTGATGTTACTCACTGTCTTTGTACAATGAAAACAGCAGTTTATTTTACATTGTCTCGTTTCAATAAGATTATTAGAGAGTAAATTTAAATAAATATCTCAAGAGCTGGAAGATGTTTTTAACCCAAGCAAAGATGGAGCTCAAGCTGTTCAGTATCAAAGGAGCATGAAGTCAGCACACAGCCATAGAAAGAATCAGATTTGCAGCCACCAAGCTTACCACAGGTGCTAGGAACTCTGTAATTTATACAGGAGTGTTTTTGCATGGTGTAGCTGGTAATTTCATCATTTTTTTCAATGCAGCTCTTTATTTTATCTGCATAATGGAGGGTGACAAGTCTGTTCAATTTACTCATTCAGGTCAATTTCCTTCCAGATTTATTTATGAAGGATGTAGTTTTCAGTGGTTTGTTTTTTTTTTTTAATGTAAGAGGAAGACAGGCAAAACGTTGTCCCTCAGTCGTGTCAGATCAGAACAGCAGGAAGAGAAATGTGTCTAAAAGTTTTTCAAATCCTATTCAGATTTTGACATTTTGTTCAGATACTGATAGAAGTCCCTCATTCGCTTCCAAATTTAAAAAATAAAAGACCAAAAAACATGAGATACTCCATACCTGATAAAAACTGAACCTGGGAGTTTTTTTCTGTTCTGTTCAAGACGAATCAAGCTAAAATAATAAACAGCTTTTAAAGTTAAGCCTTGCATATCATCAGAACTGAATGCAACAGGTTTGAATATTGCTACATCAAAATAAATGAAGGACTGACCTGTTTCAAAACACACCTTTGTGCCTGTTTTGAATGGAACAGGGTTAATTTCCTTCACAGTAGCTGATATCAGACTATGTTTTGGATTTGTGCTCAGAGCTATTTTTGCTATTGCTGAGCTGGGCTTACTCAAAGCCAAGACCTTTTCTGCTATGTAAATTACAGTAAAGAAAAAATTAATCTATAGAATTATAATCTTGTAAATTACGATATTTCTTCATCCTGGATTTCATAATTTTGTCCCATTTACAGTAATTTACCTTCAGTAGCACATTATGGGGGAGAATGTCAGTGCTCTCCTGTTTGTTCTGCAGAAATAACCTCCCACTTACAAAATTTTAAATTCTTTCACCTTTCATGAACCTGATCCCAATAATAAAAGAAAAGGCAAATGGGATCTCCAGGTTATCAGTTCCTGAGTAGCAAACATTACATGCAAGCCATCTTGAGTCCTGGCATTTCAGTTTGTTGTATCCCAAAGTATCCCTGTGAGCAGGGCACAGCACTGACCTTCACTGAATCTACCCTAAGTGCATATTGCAACAACAAATTTGGGTTCAGCAAGAGCCTATGCGACAAGAAACCTCTTAGTACTGAGTTAGACCAGTTCAGTACTTATTATTTACTTCCTTATTTACATGTAACTGTTGACACCTGAGCTGAGAAAATAGTGAAAAAGATCAAGAAAAGGCCTCTAGCACAAGAATTTAAGGAAAACTTGGTCAGAAATATTGGCAGACAGAGTATCTTGGTTTGTTTTGGGTTTTTTTTGTAGCGTTCAAGAAGTTACTCAGCAATATTTAAGTTTAATATAACTCTCTTACAGTACGATAACCTGTTTCATAAGCGATGAATGAAAATTTTTATCATGTCTGCTGTAAATAATTTCACCACTTTTTTTATATAAACTTGTCAAATTATTTCTTTCAACATGCGCTGCACACCTGGGATTTCATTAAACAATGTCAAAGATGACATTTTTGATCATTTCACCTTACAAATTTTGTTCTGATGGTATTCTGACATGTGAATGTAACTGTGCAGATTCCACACACAGCAAGAAAGAAAATTACATATATTCACTATGCTGCTCTGATTGATTTTAATCTTTTCAGTCTCTACTTAGAATTGTTGGGGGAAAAAACATCAGTAGGAAAGTATCCATAATATAGAGTGGGTGGTGGAAAAGGCCCTTTCTGAAATATTTGAAATTACCTAGTCACCTCAGTATAATTTTCAACTTTTGTGTCTTCTAGAATTTCTTGCTGTTATGCTAGTCTATCACGTTTTCTGTATGGAGGAAACCTGGAGAGAGGGAGAAAAAGTGTTTTGGAGTTTGTTTTCAAGAGGACACAGTAAGTTTCATAAACGTGGAGAAGATTGTGTACTGTGCAGGAAGTTCAGCTTCAGATACCTTCAGGGGATTTTATCTGGGTAGTAGAACAATCACTTCATTATCAACCTCACTTCAAGACCTCGTTCCTTCCTAGGCTATAGTTCTTCAAAGGGTAATGGACGTATCTGTGTGAATGAACTTGGCAAGACTGCACCTTCAGCCCTCCCAAACTTGATAACACAACTCTGAATGACTTTTCACGTGGGAATAGTCCTCTTGATCTCATTTCAGCACTATCAACAGACTGCAGAGGAAAAAGTCCAATGGAGTCATCCTAGAAGCTATTTAAATAAAAAAGTCTAATCAGATCAATGCATTGATTTGCAATCTGGGAAATGCCATGAGTTGACCTTCTACATAAACTCCTGATGAGCTTCAATAGGCCTTTGTTTATTCAATTAATTTGTGAAAGTATAAAATCTTTATTTTTTATGCAAGAATAATTCCCCCTCCCTAGTCCCAGATGTTTTCCTGGATGTAATTTCAATGTTGTGTGTCTTATTTAGTGCTTTTGATTAAATTTGTAATGCAGTTAAAATATCAGTATGTCCAATCAAGTGTAAAGAGACATGTGAAAATGAAGTGATTCATGCAATGGGAATTCAATCTTACACTGCCTTGTCACCTATTCTTTTAGGAATGAATTTCATTTACAGCTTAAGCTTCCATCACACATCACCAGCCATGCAAACAAACTAGAAAACACATTGCACACTCATTGAATGTGGATATGGATTGCAGAAAATCTATTATATACTTTTTTTAAACAAAGATCTTTGGTTTTGTGGTTGAGCCACAGCTACGCCTTCCTCTTGAAAAGTAAGAAAATGCATGAAACTAGTACGTCAAGGATTTTGTAAAAATACTGTAATTAAAATTTGTAAAGCTCCCTTAAAAAGAGAACTAATTTGGCAGCAGACTCAGGGTCTGTCAGAAGCCCTTTTTTCCAAAGCATCTTCACATTAGCACTGAAGTAAATTTTAGAAGAGGAAAAGCCTCTGTTAAATTGAGGGCTGGGATAAAACAGTGAGCCAAACCCTAAGCTTTCCTAAGTTAGGGTAACAGAACAAGGCTATTGTCAGTGAAACAGAGCTAAAATATACTGAATGAAGATGTATTTCAGCATCTAGGGAAAACAAGCTAGAATGGCATGGACAGGAACAGTAAGAACAGTTCCCTATGGCTTTCTGTGCTTTATTTCGATTTGCCTTCTTCTCCACCAGTGTCTCTTACTGAATTAAAATAACTTCCCACATTGAATTTTGTTTCTTAATGTGGTGTGGTTGCCCTATGTATACAAAAGAATTACCAGGGCTAGGGCAAGATAAAACCCCTGTATACCAAAACCTAGCTCTGGTACAATGACAAGCCAAAACAAGCATTTTAACCAAAATTCAGCCCAGTTCAGTCAGGGGTGCTCGTGCGCCTGCTTTGGGTTGTAGCACAATGTTGTGTGTGTCCCTGCAACTTTGGGCTGGCATATGAGGGAGAAGCCAAGCACTCCAAGTGTCAGGAGAGCCCTCTCTGTAAAGGCAGTGCTGCCTAGAAAGGCTCAGGTCAGTTCTGGGAGCGTCTGCAGCCCTGTGCTCCTCGCTGGCCGTGCGGGGCCAGCCCTGCGGCCGGGAGCTTCCCTTCGGAGCCTGTCAGGGCTGACAGAGGGGATTTCGTGGTCAGGCCATCTGGCCACTAGAATGACATAATCTACCCTCTTCATGCAGTCAGTCAGGAAGTATGAATCTCTCTCTTGCTCTGGGGAGAAAAGAGGGCAGGATAAGGAAGTGGGATGAAAGACCAGCTGGTTGACTAACTTAAATGAGCATTGACACATCCAAGCTGTCCCCGGCTCCATCTCTTCCCAGATTTATTTACACATTCCATCTTCATCACAGGTAGCATAAGGGAGAAAACCACAATGCTGATAACAACATAAGGGCAGGATACAAACAAACATTTACACATCATTGCAAAGTTGGAGAAATTAAATTACTTTTGCAGTGATATTTGGTGCTGCTTGTAGGGTTAACTAGTAACAGGAACAACCCTGAGTTACTGAAACCTCATCACACTTTTAATGTATCTTTTAGGTTGATAGGAACTAAGTTACACAAATAATCTTGATATTTGTGATCCTTCATGGAACAGCCATTTTGATAATAGCTGGAAGTACCTGCACTTAGTTCCATTACTGCATTGCTAAATTAATTTTTTGCAATCCTGTTCCTTTGAATAATAGACTAAAAATTTAACACAAACTTTCCTTAGTTATGACACTTCTGGGTTTTAGTTTGGTTGAGCTATATATTCTGTCCTGAAATAATGGTTGTCATAAAGGAGCAGGACACCATTGGGCAGGACAAAGACTCCCAAAATAATCAAGTGATTTTATGTTTTCTTTTGTTATTATTGTGACTGCAGTTGCTTGATCACAAGCTTTTCCTCTTCTCAAACCAAACTTCTCTTCATCTTAATGAGGTCACAGGAATGTATTTACGATCTCAGATTCTATTGTCTCTGAAATGTTTATGTGGATGCTTGTCCTTTTTAAAAATAAAAGTCTTTATGCAACAAATCAGTAATGAACAAGTACAGGGGTAGCAGAGCCCCAAGGGTTAAAGTTATGAAAAATCCATGGCAAGTGGAAAATCACTTGCTGTGGCAAACTTAAGCCCAGAACAAAGACACAGCTACAAGATCCATGAGAATTTTTAGGACCTATTATGACCATTCTTGAAAAATTAGCATGATTTAATAATTTTAAGGGTATTCACTAGTATCTAGTATATATTCATACACGAATTGGTGTTTTTCTCCCCAGCTTTACCTCTGCAGACCCAAGAGCAGGGCAAGACAGGTAATATCCAGGACCCTGTGGCTGTAGGGTGAATTTCCTGCTCCCTGCTCTCTCCACCCAGTGCCAGTAGCTGTCAGAGGACAGGTTCCAAAAGAAAAGTCACCAAAAGCACAAAAAGCCCCCAAGGTATTTTTTCCATCTGTGCATTGCTACACACCTTCTGATCACTTTTCCCCTCCCATTGTTTTCCTAGCTTTCAGGATTTATTGTGATATTCACATTTGTTTTATCCTAAGGCCTGAACAATCGACAGAACCAGCATTTCACAGCTTCAATTTTTTAAGGAAAGCCCATCACACCACAGAGCATCAGAATGGCTCAGAGAAAGGAAAATAAAACCCCTATTTTTCAGGCCAATTTCACAATTTGAACTGGAAGGCAGCAGAGAAGTTGGTCTTCATCTTTGAGATTTTTCTTAATCCACAGGCAAGAAACACATTTTTGTTATTGTTTGAAAGAAATACAGTTGCTCTTGGTATGAATAAACCCCTGCAGAAAAAGATGCTGTTTTCCAGTGGATGAAAATCCCTCCTCCAGAACTTCTGGAAATGGGAGGTGTGAAGATTACACATGTGATGCTTATTTGCATCACAAAAGAAAGTTCAGATCTCAATGTCAGAATGCGTTATGGGACTTTAAGATAACTCCTGTTTTGAAAGTCAGATTTGCATGGGCAATTTTGAATACTGCATTGGATTAATCATAACTTCAGATATGTGTAAGTGAAAATTAAGGAAGCATTAGAAACCACAGTTGCTGTCAAAAAAGAATCTACAGCTGTTCTTTGACTGCAATATATTTTTATCATTCAGCCAGATTTAATTTCTTCAATGGCTTCTGGGTTAGAGAAGAAGCAAATTATTTCTGAGGGTTATGGCTCATGTCCTCAGACAACACAGAACATATATTTCTGCTATATCACATGCCAAGAGAATGCATTCAGAGTGAGATGATAATGGAAGAAACACACAGGAAAAAAATCTTCACCTGGAGAATTCAGAGGCCAAAAGGGAATAATCCATGAAATTCTCTTGGGCAAATTTCTTTGTTGACGTAAGAAAGGGAAAGCATATCCACCAGTTGCAGCAGCACATACACCAGAGGAAAAAATAGTCTAAGCAAAACAACCCACTAATAAATAAATACAGTTAGCACACTGGCCTCAGAACAGCTGCTGAAACAGAGACCACTGTGCCCTTTCTCATGTCCTAACAGACAAAAATATATAGCTCTGTTTTACACCACAGCTATCCCTATCTAAATATGAAAACAGAGGGGAAAAGGTGAATAAATAGATTTAAAAGTATGTGTCTAGAGAGGCCTGGGGCTTTTATGTGTAGAAATTTATTTACAGTCTTTTTTTTTTTTTACTAGATCTAGTAATGCCCTCATGGCCCATCCTCAGAAGAGTCAGAGACTTTAACACTTGCATGAAGGCAGCAACAAAAACAGTACTGGTTACAAACTGTTTAGTGTAAATAAAGATGAATTTACTCCATGCCTTTCCAAAAGACTTGAATGAGAAATCCTCAGTCAGGGAGAGAGACCTTCTCTGTCACCTCACTTCAGACAATTCAAAGGAAACTTGACCTCATCCACTTACTTCCAGACTGAGTCCCATGTTTCCAGCTTGGCACAGGGACTTCACTGCCTGTGACTTTGAGCTCTCACAGCAGATTTCAGGGAGGGCCCAGTGGTCTCAGAAGAGCCCCCCAGCTTCCCCCCCACCCTGCCCCTCCTGCTGAGGGTGCTCAGAGGTCAGCCTCATGCCTTCTTCTCTCCACCATCCTCTTACGGTACCCACTTTTTATTCCTTTTACTTTTGTCTCTTAAAAACCCCGGGACTTTTATGTTAAAAAGTTATTCATGTACCCCATATTCATGTGTCCCTTCAGGCAAATCTTTTTCTGGCTTGTTCAGAAAAAGCACTCTGGAAAATTTGCAACACAACCAGCAGAGCCTGTGCCCTTTCCTTAATCCTGCATCCACTCCAAAGTTCTGCTGATTTAAACAGCAGAGCCTCAGGGTCATGACCCCTTTCCTTGTCCTAAAATAAGTTTTCAGAAGCTGCCCTTGTGCCTGACTTTTTCCTATAAAACAAAAAGAGGTTCAAAAACTCCTGCAAAAGGCTACAGTCACTCAAAACAAAAAATCTACCTCAAGGGAAGTGTTCTTCGGTGCCACTAATGACAGATTAACTGGAGAGCAAGGGAGCCACAGGAAGGAGCTCTGACTTCTGGCTGTGACTCTCTAATGAAAGCTCAGATTCCTGAGAGAGACAGGCCACTACACCTATTTCTTTAGTACTGAGAATGTGGTGAACCTCTGTCACAGCTAAACAAAATCTGGAATAAACTTTCCCAAAGTAGCCCAGAGAAGAAGAGTGGTTCTTCTTTTGTTTTGTCTTGAGAGACACTAATCTAATATTTAACAGATAGGAACACCACAGAATTTTGGATCACAAAAGTGGAAAGCTAAGCAATTATTTCTAATGCTACCTTTCTTTTTTTTTTAATGAACAGCTAGTTTAACTGTTGATATTAATTGCCTCTGGCCCACATCAGCTCTTTCCTTTTGCTGAGGGATGTATAAACATTGCTTCTAGTCTGACTTGAAAGACTCCAGGCAATCTAAAGCTCAAAGAGCTCTACTGGGGTGTGTTGAGCACACCTCCCAATGGACCTATGGCCATTTACACCCAATAATTCCCCAGTGCACAGGAGTCAGTTATTCATTCCTGAAACACAGGTCAAGAACATGGTTAGAAGTAGACTAGGCTCAGGAAGAGGATCAGAAGTTAATTTTGACAGATATTTTTATCAGCCTACCAACAGCTGAAAGGTGATTTTCAAAAGTTTAGAACTAAAGCATATAAATTCACATTTCTACTCCTTAAGGAAAGAACTCATTTAAGAAAGCTCAGCAAATTTAGAGAAAAGTAATCATCCTCCTGTTCCAGATAACACTGGATATTTTGAACCAGGAAAGCTTAAGAGAGTTGAACATAAAATGTACCAAGCAGGTGGTTTTTATTAAGCATTCTGATGTCATGCATTACTTGGAAGCCACACAAAGCATGCAGGGAACATTGTGAAATGAAGTTAACAAGAGGGTCACACACTCTGTAGCTTCTGTAGGCTGAGCCTGCAGCATGCCAGAGAGGTTTCTTGCCTTCCTCCCGTCTCTCCTCCACACTCCCCATCTGTCCAAACCAACTTTTATTATAAATACCCCCTTCCCCCTTCCCAGAGCTGCTGTGTCTTCCACATCTTTGTCTCTTCTACTGTCCCAGTTAATACACAAAATTTCTCCCCTTTCACTCACACTGTCCCATCCCACAGCAGAGTCCCCCTGGGCAGCACCTCCTGGTCTCTGGCACAGCAGGATCCTGCAGGTCTGTCTTACAGAAACTCCTGATCCATCCCACCCTATCCCTTACTACCTCCTTAATGGCCTTGAATTTGCCCCAGTGTTCCTTCTTTCCAGGCAGCTGAATCTCCAATTTTTTTCTAGTCCACAGGGGCCAGAGAAATTTTATTTTTTGTGACCCATTTTTCCCCAGTAACAGAGGCCTCTTTCCTTGGCTGTGCACAGTCCTGTGTGCTGCTTCTGTCCCTGCTGATGTTTGAGCTGTTGTCTCTGTTTCCCAGGATATTCTCACTACACAAACTACTCCTCCACACTTTCTGACATCTCCCATTTCCCCCTCCATTTCCTAATGCCAACACTTTTGTAGGAGGTGGTCCATCAGAATAACATCACCTTGAACAACTGAGAAGAAGGTGGCATTTCTACTCTGCTGTACAGGAACTATTAACCAGGTCTCTGATCCAAAAACACTCCAACTGTGGCTGTATTTGAGAGAAAGCAGAAGCTCCATGTGTCTCCCATTTTCTTTTATTACTTTTCTATGAAATCAAGGTCTTTGCTATCAAAACTGTAACTTTCCCTGAGGTTTCAAAAGCGTTTGGATGTCATGTTCAGAAGTTGCTGTTTTACAGACATACAGAGAAATGCCATTGGGTTGAGTCTGTGGCCTCTTGAGCTAAACCAAAAACCAGAGCAGAGGTCCTCCTGAAACAATTCCACTCCAGCTGCAGAGTAAAATAGGCCCTACTCACTTCCAAAACACAGACAGTGAGGTTTCTGAAAGTGCACTTACGTAAGACATGAAGAAAAAGAATGTAGCCTCTATCCCGTGATCAAAGCTGACAATTAAGCCCCACCAAATTTTGCATGCAACTTTTTTCCTGGATCCAGTTGCAGGACTTCATAATCACCAGGCTTTATATTTACAGTTCTGTGTAGGTCAGAGCCTGGTCCAATCATCTACAAAGCCTGGGGGTGATTGTTGCTTTTAGGGTTCTTTGCCATCCCATTTCATAGGTGGAGACCAACTACAAACTTGTAAACAGACACATATGTCAGCTCAGAACTTCTGGGGTTTCTGTCTCAGACCATATTTGTCTGTTTACTTTAAGTGACAGCAAAAAAGTTCATAACCATTAATTCTTCTTTTCTATATAACAGAAAAGGAAATTATGGCATGATATAGAATTTTGTTTTTGAGCTTGCAAACAAAAGGAAAAAGTGTAAACTGGAGCTGTGCTCTTCAAAGACACTTTGTCCCACACAGATTTTTCCAATCTATTCTTTATAAATCAAAGACTGTCTGTCAAAAGGGACATAGAGCTGTTTTTTGAAAAGAAAAGGCTACTCATGGGTTCCCTCATCCTTTATTACTGAATTCACTGCTTCTAGACATATACTTTGTGTTGTATATATTGATTATGCTCCCTAATGAGGAAGAGATTAACTGCATAGCTGAATGTTAAACATGGTAACAATTGCATTGAGAGGCATAATTTGTTTTGCACATTTTCATTTACAATTATTTATTTCTCTTCTTCATGCTCAATAGAAGACTTGCAAGCATTTATCCTGTGCTCTGGGCACTTTTGATATTCTTGTAAACAGACAGCAGAAAATATCCTCCTCAAATACACTGATAATATCTTAAGTGAAAACAGGTCCATGAGACTAGAAGCATTTTTCCAAGGTCCATAGATGCTCAAAGGCCTTCTCAAATTTAAGAAATTTCGACTTTATGATTACTGAATAAAACTGGTATGAAGAAGATTAGTCAATTATCAAATTAATGAAGAGTTTTAAGAGCAAGACCAACATCTCAGGCTTTGCTGAAAATCTCAGACTTAGCAAATCTAATGACAATGATGAGGAAAAACTTCAGCTAATAACTACCTATATGCTTCCAAGTATATTTAATATTCCCAAACAGAAAGGACTACATCAGTCAGATTCTCAGACAAAAGACACAGTATTCAATGTAGATGAAAAATACCTCAATCACTCTGGAATTAAAAACATTCTTACTGGCCTTGGAGCTGTCCCAATGTGTAAATGCAAAGGAACATAAAATGTATCCTCTGTAAAAGGACCTGAGTAGAGTACACACAAGGAATAAGAGCAAAAGAAACCAAAGCCCTCTTAAAAATTATTCTCTAAAATCTCCCTTACAAGGCACGAGAATGAAAGCACTTCACATTGACTTTGCATTTTTCCCAGTCCTGAAAAGAGATAAAATAACATCCTCTTGAGGTCAGAGGTAAGACAACAACTCTGAAAATACCATCAGGGTTGTAAAGGCTCATATTAAAAGATCAAACTCACCATTTGTATGGCACCTGCACTGCTACACAGACTACCTGGCCCAAGAAGTGCAAATAACTCAACTAGAACTTGCTCATGAGCTTGAATAGAGAAACACTGGCATAAAATGTCCCCTGATGTCACTGTCAGCATCCTGCAAACACTTCACAAGCAACAGCTGGACCTGTGTTCCCTGAAGAAAAGCTGAGTTTCCCAAAAGGAGAAGGCAATGGCAGTGGATCAGGATATCAGGTTTCCCCTTTCCTGCTGTTACCAGAGGGTGTTCACTTGTGGAGCCAGAGCCTGGATCAGGGCCAAAGGTTCACTGTGTAACCAAGGCCACCTTTCTCTAGCTTTCATTAAGCATGGCTTGTTGGACAAAATTTATCTTAAAAAAATTCGGTATGTCTTCTGCCACTCTTGTGAAAAAAATAAGGCAGTAGAGAATTGGAAGGGAAAGGGTGAAATAGAAAGCAAAACCACTCATTCCCAGAAAACACATCAAATGATCACCCTTGCAGCTCTCTCACCTTTCCCTCTTGTTTTTGTAATTCCTTCCCATGTCACCTGTGTTTTTTCATCTTTACCAATTAGCTGCTGAGGCTGCATCAGGTCCAGACCCATGGAAGTGAATACAATGAGATGAGAGATGGCAATTCTAAAACTATAAATCCAATTGTCATTTACTGTGTTCTGAAATCCTTTGCCTTACAATATATCTCTTTGCAAATGTTTAGCTCTCAGGCAGCCCAGTTGACCTTGCTGTCCATGGGTTTTATCTGGTGTGTATGCCTGCTTTACCTTTTATATATTGGTGTTCTGGTAAACACTACATACATAATACAAATTACCCTGATGGTGCATCTTGCAGCTGTGACAGTCACAGGAAGATGAGTTAGTGTCTACAGAAGATGTGTGCTTGGGCTTCCCATCCAAGGTGTTCTTTATGGTACAGCTGTGTTGCTTTTTGCTTGCCTCATGGTGGAAAGTCTCATTTATTGGCTGGGTCCTCCTTGTTAGATCTAGAGAGTGGTATTGGTTTGGGCTTTTTTCCTGAAAGACAGAGGTGGCTGATCTCACTGAAATTAGGCTTAGCCCAGCAAAGCCTGTGGTTTGTATTTAATAAAAAAGCCAACAATATAAACCCCAATTTGTAATGATACAAAATAAAGAAAAATAGTAGAACACCTAGCTACCTTACCATTCTAATGAAATTCGCCAGCAGTTTTTCAGTCTGATCTTGGGCTTTTCATGCATACAATTCATGTCAGCTAAAATTCATAAAAGCAATAAAAGAAATAAAAGAAAGCATAAAAGAAATTCTTCTGCTACAGGGATGGTAGCAAACAACTGTGCCACCTAAGACGTGTTACTAGAGCTCTCATGTACCAGAGACAGAATTGCATTTTTGAGATGAATAACATTTTAAGAGCCAGACAGAAATGCTTTCCTGAGTAGCCCCTGTAAGAGAAAAGTTTTGTATCCCCAAAACTGAATATTTCTCTGCAGGGAAAGTAATTTTTAAAAAAAATAAATTTTCAGGAAAACCAAAAAGAAACTTATTTTTAAAAATTAATAACTTTTTTTTTTTTTTTCAGTTGATCTGAAATGTTGTCTTCAGTTTATTTTCCTTTCTGATGCAGCACAGCACTTTCAAAGTCAGCATTTGCATCTGGATACCTTCTGCTGTGGGACTGAGAGCTGACATCCACCAAATTTTATTTAGATGCTGGGGACCAAGCTCCAAGGCACAGTCACCAGACTCATGGCACAGAGATTGTCTTGGGAGGTGAAGACCAGACAACTATGATAAATCCATATTGTTATGTTATTTATCCTTCCACTGTTCATATCTCAATCTTTTGCATGACAGAGTGAGTTTCCTTCACACCTTGCTGCTGTCTTATTATAGTGACTAAAAAAAATAAATGCATCTTCATTAAAAGATTTGTTGTGATATCTTTGTTGTTAGAAGGCATGGGGAGACTTACTCATCTGCAAGGAAAGTCCATCCAAGGATTTTTGGAGTTTTTTCAGGAAGTATTTATTTTCCCCACATGGCATTTGAATATCATAAAAATTCTGGCTATTTAATTAATTTAGTTACATGGTATGTTGAACAATTGTATGAAGTTCTTGAAAAATAGATTCGACTGAGAAAAACACATTTTTATGAGGAAAGTGGTAATTTGCTGTTCTAAATTTCCATAAACAAGCATTCAAAAAATCCATAGTTTTAAATAAAAGCTGTATAAAAGGCATCTGTCCTTAAACAGAAACAATTCCATCTGTCAGTAACATAATTTGTATTTCTCAAAATTTCGCCATGACTGTGCAAATAGTAAAGTGTGGCAGCAGACAACACCACAAGACTCCAGTTTATTGAGAGTTTAGCAGGGTCTCTGTTTCTCTTAGAAACTGAGCCCTGTATTTCCACTAATAACAGTCTTGGGGTGTGTCTTCAAAAAAAACCCAACCACAAACCAAAACTCAAAAAACCCCATAAAACAGCAAAAAGAGGACAGCAAGATCCTTTCTCAAACAGAGCTGAAGCATAAAAAAGTCAATTTTAATATTCCTCATTTCTTCTGGAAGCACTAGTTGCTATCCTTTGCCTTAGGAGCTCTGCTTTTATGTTTTCCAAGGCTGGGTGGAAAAACATCATCTTTTCTAGGTCACATATTATGTGGTTTCTTATCCAGCAGTGTCCTGCTCAGTGATTAGCTAGTTCTCCTTTTGACATCAGGATGCTAGTGCCCTGAATCTGCAGCAGGCAGCTCAGATGGAATCAGCAGCCATTCCTTCTGCTTAATGGTTTTACTATGTAATTATCTGTGTTTGGTTTGGATTGTTTAATATGCACAGGGCTCGTAAAAGTGGTACAGCATATCAGAATTATTGCACAGACTATTCCATGGCACTCTTGCCACCTTGCTTTCAGTTTATTTAAGCTTTTTAGCAACAGTAATAATGTTCTATCCTGTGGATGATAACTGCAATTGGCAATGCATGCTCTGACCTGGCTGGCTGCTGTACCAGAGTCACTGTAGAGCTCCTGTCTTCTCCACCAAGTATAGTTCTGCACTGGCGTCTTGGGGTGCATCTTATCACTGTTTCTTTCGTGTCTGAACTTTAGACTTTCCCATATTCTGTCCTTGTGGCTTCTCTAAACATCTCTGTTTACTTCCCATTATTGTCTAGTAACTGCACAAGATGGACTCTAATCGAGTAATGAAGCTTTACTGAAGAAAACAAACAAAAGAAGAGAGAAACTTGTCCCACTGAACAACCTTCCTGTCCAGTTTCCCTGGTGGTAGGCAATAGAACCTCTCAATTCTATTTAGAAGGGAAACCTCCAACTACAGAGAACTCATCTGAGTACATCCCTTACCCAAAAAATCTCTCTCTTGTAGTTAGACCATTAGTCTTTTTCTCCTTCTTTGGGGCTCAGGTGTGATTCAGAGTTCTGATAAGAAGTTCAGTATTTGTCTCCAGCAATGGCTGCTCTTCCATTCCCAAGGGGGCTTGGATATTTGGACACATCTTTAAATGAAGCTATCCACCCCATGGCAGGCACCATCAAACAAACTACTCTCAGTGGCAACTCTTTGGGTACGAGGCCCTTGGTAAACTCCACAAATACTCAAATGTTATGATGTTGCTGGTAGGATTATCTTGCTGGAGTAGTTTAGAGAAAAAAAAATTAACAGGAACCAGCCAAAAAAAGCTGCAAAATAACCCTGCTACAAAAGCAGTCAGGCTGCCAGGGTGTTCTTTCATTCTCCTCAGATTTGGCACATATGTGTGTACATTTGCAGTTCTTCTTGACCAGGTTTTGGAAACACAGTTAAAGCAAACATTCCAGCTGCCTAGACATGGTATCTGCTCCATGTTGGCATCAGTGCCATGCAGGGGCTCCACCTTGTGATGCAGTCCCAAGACTTGATACTTTGGAGAAAATATAAATATTAAAATAAGCTTCCATGTTATATCCTTCTAAATAGGAAAAAAACCCATTAAAAATTGTTTTCATTTGGAGCACAGTGGAAGGAAGGACTTCCATCCCAATTTCTCCAGGCTTCAAAAACAGAACACTAAATTATATTCTCAAGTCCCAAAATACATAGAATTTTCAGCAAAAGAAAAAGATGTCCATTTTTAAATGGTTCACATTGCACAGCATCTCTAAGCATTCTGTTCACCACACATCATCTCACTGGAGTTAATACAGTCCTATACCTTGTATGCCTTACCCAGTGTCTTTGCTGCTGCTAAAGCTGTAAAATTCAATCATAATTTGTTTGGTGTGCTTTTTATAATGAATTATTGTAAGATTCTGCTCATCAGTGTAGTCCAATAACTACTACCACAGTCTCTACTAG
>VZTN01019515.1:91466-103093 GCA_013400515.1 Erpornis zantholeuca | reverse complement strand
ATTTTTCCTGATTTCCTTCCCTCTCTAGTGGCTCACTTTATTTTCTTGAACGTGAGCTGGTTATTCCTGTTCATGGTTTTCCCAGGAAGCTAGGCTGGCAGAGATCCATACTCTGCCCTTTACACTCTGCTGTGCTGCAGTGCCACAGAGCTGAGCTGGAAGGGTTCCATCTGCAGAGAAATCCCTCACCTGCCAAACAAGTGAGAACACCCATCTGTTCCACACCGTGATTCTACTGCAGTTTACCAACGTCTTGAGATGGCAACAAAAGCCTTTGATCTCGTACTTACTTAGCCCAACCACCACGAAAAATACATGGTCACCTATATCACCCTAAGTGAAACAAAAAAAAAATCCGAAATTAAATATCTCAAGTGACAGCATTTCAGCATAGCTGAAATTCATCTGAGAGTTCCCAGTCCTGGCACATACCTAACAGCAACATGGTAATTGCTGTCAACATTAGGTAAAACCTTTGTTAAAGATGGAATAGTTTACTGGCAGGAGTTGTCATCTAGGTATTTTTAGTGGTAATGCACAGAGGAAACATTCGTTTTTAAGAATTCTCTGAAATCTAAGGTTAAAAATACCATGGTTATAAAAATCCTACACATAAAATATATTCCTTAAAGATCAAAACCTCAAAGTGACAGATATCACATAAAAATGGGAAGGTATTTCTAATTTATGAACTAAAGACACACTGTGCACTGTTGGTATCAGATAGCAGGAAAGATGCACAAGTCCTGGAATACAGAGGTTTAAATCACCATAGGCTATAAACAAAATGCTGTTTAACATGTCCTCCTTGACTCAAATAAGAACAAATACATTCAAAGTGTAGCAAATGCTACAGAGAAACTGCTCTTCCCTGGAAAGCATCGTGCAGGGATTCATTTTAAAGGTACTAAAAACCAGAAGGCTAAGCAAAATATAACCACACTTAGTACTCCACTAGTGATTTCTGCTGCCCCCAAGCTGATGCTGACCATGTCTCACACCAAATGTATATAACCACAGTGTATTTTTAACTCCCAAACAAATTTCTTAGTAGTAACTTTTCTGCAGTATTTTGAAAAGTTACTGCAATTCCACATCCTTAAAGGAAAAAAAAATAAATTATTGGTTGCAAGGTGTACTCTCAGAATGTGGCAACCTTGTCTAAGCATGGTGGACTCAGAGTTCAGTAGAGTAACTTGGTTACTGAGTAGTCATTTGGATTTGAAATGTCTGCAAGCTATTGAGTGATAAATAGTGATAATCAAATGAAATTAGTATATTAAGGACCTTCAACATGTGAAAGTTGTCATGGTCACCCTACTTCACTCCCTAGCATTCCTCCTGCTCAGTGAGCTTAAGAGAAACATTGAAGTGCTCTGACACTTAGCTGAAGAAGGTTATGAATTGGTGTAAACAAGTAGAAACCTTTACCAAAATAATGGGGATTTAATCAGGGTATAGATAAAAATACTGCTGGCTCTATCACTGTGACCCAGAGTCAGTAGTTGTGTGTTATTGACTCTTTTTATCAGGAGAGAGCAGGTCTGTGCTGTGTTGAGCGCTGCAGACGTATGGAACAAGGTGCTGCTGGCTGAACGTTTACAATTTAAAAGGGTGTTGTATCTTGGTAGCTCATACTTGGCTGAACTTTGAAAAGCCAAATTCCTTATGCTTGAAGTAAGGGCCCTGTGATCCAAGCCTCTCTTTCTCCCTCGCCAGTGGGGATGGACACAGGAAACAGGAGGAACATAAAGAGGAATGGAAAGACCATAAAGGCCTGCTGGTGTTGTTGTGTCCTTTACTGGCACAGCAGGGCCCTAACCTTTAAAGTGTTGAAAGTTGAGTTTCCACTGTCTGTGCAGTGACTGATGCATGGGGAACTGCAGATTCACGACAAGAGAGGCAATACTTTACAGCAAGCTCTCCTCTCAGTCGAAGGGATAAGCAAAATTTGCTCTTAGCTCTGAGAAGGAAGCTGTGCTCAACAGGAAGGGAACCAGCAAGGGCCAGGCTGACTAAATGAATGACCAATGCTAAAATATTCCTCTTTTCTGCCAGCAGTTATGGATTTCATAGGTTTTTGAAGAATTTCTCCCTGTCATACACATCACTACCTGTGAAAAGGTGACAGGATGATTTTCTGCCTGGCATTTTAAAAGGACCTAAAAAACCTCCCAACTAAATATTTAAGAAAATAATTGATAATACGTTTTAATAGTTTATATTGATGTGTACATGTTTTCCTTTAGTGACCAGATTTGTTGGTTTTGGCTGCACTCTTTGACCATTAGGAAGGTTGTTATTACACCAATTTATGACTATAATTTAATAAGAGGTGGTTGCTTTAAAATTTCAACTTCAAGCACTTAAATCACTAAGGCAGGCAGAGAAACAAATGTATTGCAACTTGAAGAATGTTATGGGAGTAGTGCACATTGTTTACAGCTGCCACAGCAGTTGTTAGTGCATGGAACTTTGTTTGCAACCCCTGCAGTTTTTGACAAATTCACAGGAATCTGATTCTAAACAAAGGCTACAAAATAATAATTAAAATTTTAAATAAGCCTAATTACAGCCATTAGAAGTAATTTGGAACAGGTGTCCACATACGCAATAATGAGATCATTCTGGCATATGGAAGGAATAAAGGCATTAAATGGAATAACAGATTGTCAGGCTAAACTCTGTGTGAATATACAGGAAGACAAACACAATATGTGTTTCGGCAAGTGCATACATGAAAACTATACTGCCCATCCTTAAAAACAACTCCAAACCCACCTTTTCTTTTGAAAACATCTTATAGTCCATATTGTTTGAATGCATGCATTGAAATTAGTTACCAACAGCTTCCTTCTGGAAGGCATCAAGCAGTTTTTCCACAAAGGCAGAGTTTGGATTGTTGTTCTGGAATAGGTGTGCTATAAGAACATGCTTGCAATATGAACACTTCCATGATATTTATGGCTGAGGTTCTGAAATCCTTTTAAATCAGTTCAGAATGCTACTGTGAGACAGCATAGCAATTCTTTTGTGTACAGATATACAGAAGTAGGTTAAAGGAACTATTTAGATTAAAAAGAAAAAAAAGAAAACACTTCAAAAGATCCTGAGAGTAAAAATATTGACACTTCACTAGTTGAAATTAGCTCAAAAAGCCCTGAGCTTTCTTGAGAAACTTCTAGGGAATGTGCTTGCAAAAATCGAAGTCTGAGCAAAGAAACTAAGGGCACGCTACTGAAAGGAATAGGTGATGCAGTAACAGTGGACAGATAAAATATGCTCCTTGCCTTCTCTTCCCTGGTCTCTATCAACAAGTACTTCCAGATTCGAGGGGGAGAGAAAACACCAACAGAGGGTGCAGGCTGAGTCAGGGATTAATTGTGAGGTGAAAAAGCCCGGAGTAGAGAAGGTGCAAAAATCTGTGGTAGTGATCAGTCTCATCTGGCAGGATGGTGAATCCACAATGCTGGAAGTGTGATGGGTGCTCCTCAGCCTGAACCAGCTGCTCATGGAGTGGCACAAAGTCTCCACTGGGCTTTCAACCTGGCTCTATGAATAACAAAAGCTGAACCCCTTCAGATTTTTACCTTTCCTTCAAAACATCATAAAACCACCCCTCTGATTTTAACAAAATGTATATTTTTGCTCACACTTAACCTCATCTAGTGAAAGTAGCACAGGGAGGCCAAGACCTCCTGTGAGGCAGCTACATCACCTTGGGAGATGGGAAAGCAGTGGGAACTTAAAGGCATTGGGAGCATTAAAATAAAGTGGCTCATTCAGTCACTGGGCAGGAACCAGTGTGTGAGAGCTACTCAGCAAGCACTCAGATGGGCAGCAGGATATGCATCATGTGCAGAACTGATGTTACAAAATGTTAAGGAAGAAAAGTCAAACACTGAAGCACTGGGGAACACAGCAGAGTTTGTGTGAGTGCCTTGGAGGAAGTTTGTCCTTGTGTAGTCCTGGAAACAAACATCTAAAGGAAGAGCCATCAGGAAAAATAAAGAAAAAACAGCTCCATACTATTTCTCAATAGTTTATTGTCTTTGTTATCTCAGGGGTGTGAGGGGAAAAGTACTGTTTTTCAGGTGGAATTAACAATTAGCATTGATGAAAAAAACAAATGGGTATCTGGTGGGAGGCTGCACTTAAACATTTCTGTTGCTTCAGTAAATTAGGGTGGTTTTAAGTGGTTCTCTGCCATGCAGGTGGACAGTAATTTTCAGATAATTTTAAATTAAAAGGGAAAAAAATAAACATTTCATTTATTTCCATATTGTGTTTACCTATAACACAGATGGGGAACACACAACAATCTAACATCTGTATTATGAACTTTCTGAATTCCATTACCTTGTTTCTTGCTAATGGAGTTCTGAGAATTTCCTTTGAAAACCACTTGCTTAACCTGAACAAGAAACATTCCCATTTTCAAACCTCCATGAAAGCATCACATTTTGTGAAGGCACGATTTCCATTTGACTTTTAGAGAGCTGTTTGAATGGATTTTGATTTGCTTTTCTTTCCCAGTGATTTTACCAGCAATATTCTGTGTCAGTCAACAATCAGAAAACTACTCTGCAGCTGAGAGAGAGGGGCACAGAGAGAAGGTTCTGTCCAGAAAGCTGAAGTATGGGAAAACCATTACACAAAGTGTGTACCAATCATAGTCTGCAGTGGGGTACATCTGTACCAATACACATCTGTATTTGAGACACTCCCCTAGACTTCTCAGTGGAAGGTTTTGCCTGAGGTGTGATTCATTCCATCCTTCAATAAGTATTTAAATGGATCAAATGTGGCAGTCCTAGGGTCTTCCTCTCCTTCTCCCTTTACTATGAAAGGACTCAGAATACGAGCTCGAAAACAAATACTCTGGCCATAGGATTTCTATGATATTAGTTCTAAGCAAAATATTTTAGATCTAAAAATAAAACTTAACTGGTTTGATCTCTAAAGCTTCTGCCAAAAATTTACCCATCTTGTCTGATGACCCCAAATGCTCTATCTCTGCATCACTATCTTCTGGGACTGGGTCACTTTCCTTCCTCAGAACCACGGAAATTCCTTCTCTTGTCTTTCAGCTCTGGGAACTCAACTTGGTAATGAAGATCTTATTTGTGGGAGTGTTGCACTTTTGTCCACATTGTAAGAAAAGAGCAAAGCAGAACAATCTAGAAACAGTTCAGTACTCACTTAGGTAGACATTGACTCAGGAACAGACCTGAGCCACAGATTTAGGATCTAAGTTTTGTCAGAGCTTCTGGGCATTTGGGCTGGGGATTTTAGCCCATGATCTTTGCATGATCCTGTCTTGGAAACAATGCTCTGGTTGCTGTGCCTCAGCCCTGAGGCTGCAGGAGTCAGTGAATACTTTCACTCCATTCTATGCCAGTGGGAAACCTGACATTCAAGCATGTTCATGCTGTTGGTTGAATGCTTTGCTACATTCCTCTTCTCCTCTCACTGCTAGAGGATAGGGTACCCAGAACTTCCAGTCATCTTTCTTGGTCCTTCTGAACATTCAGCAGGCACTGTGGGAGAGATTTGTCCAGGTATTTTTTGAAGTATCAGTTACAGCAGCCTTCTGCTCTATGGCAGAGAGCACAACCACTGCTGCCTCCTTACATGTCCAAATGACATCCCTGTCAGCATCCTTTAAAAACTGCAGGGACCCAGGGAGGCCTCTTGGCCTCATATCTGTGGCCATATTTTGCATGTGGCTTGCAAGGCCAAGGACAGAAATGAGCATAGGCAGGTCCAAAGACTTGTCAGACTTGTCATTCTACTCCTTTTCAGTGAGTAACAATGTTTGTCTCCTTTTAGCCACCCTTAAAATTATCAACAGCACAATGTTCGACCCAGGGCTTGCAGGTCACAACAGATTTATTGTGTTATCTCTGCTCCAGCTCAAAAGTATAAGAGCAACAATCCCAACTTCCAAGACACCTCTGAATTTTTTTTTATAGTCTGATTGCCATTAGCATTGTTAAATTTTGTTCTGCTTTGCCTAATTGATGCACTCTCCCTAGAGTGAAAGCAAAAGCTTAGCACTATAAAAAACCCAAGGTGTACTTAGAGAAATCCCATCAAAGCTATCAAAGCACTTTACACTGGGAGAATATTGTTCTTATTCAGCAGTTTAAAAAAACCTGAAAATAAGGGAAAACTAATTTTCAAAGCAGTACTGCAAGTGGGGGCTATAACAGACCTGCCATCAGCTCAAGTGGGTGTCTCTGTCTACTGTTGAATCCATCCTGAGCTTCACATTCCAGTCTTGGAAAAAAAATATCAGCCCTGGACCTGATTCTGCTGTCACACCATAAGACTCTGGGTGGAAGCCAAGCGTTCATATGGACCCATTTGATCTTTAGTTTTATGTCAGAATTCTGTGGTGTTTATGTTTTTTAAAACCCAGCTGAGCTACCCAACAGAGCATGCTCATTTTGCCACGCTTTACTTTGACACTCCATGGTCTGTCTGCCGTGTTCCTGCTTCGTGTGAGCTCGTTCCTACTGTCAGGATAAGGAATGCTGCAAATCACAAAAATTCACAGGAGGGAGATCCTTGGAGTGAGGAAGGGGAGGGCAGAGGAGTGGCATGAGGCAAGGTGCTAGGAAAGCAGAATGTAAAGTTGTGTTAAATTAAAAAGACATCACATGTTTGGAGGTTTTACTCAGAAGCATCTTGCTGCACTCATGGGAAGAGAACATTCCCTTGGGAACAGCAGTGTTCTGTTCTTCAGCTGCAACAGCAGAGTTGCTTTCATTTAAGTATCAGCCAAAATAGTCTAGTAAAGATAAAAAGAAACAGCTGCTCAGGAAAAATAATGAAGATATCCAGGTGAGAAATGGAGACAACATAAGCAGGGATAGGAAGGCCAAAATGAGGCAGTGAGATCCATGGCAAGAAAACTGAATAAGTGATAGGATTTTCAGGCATTTGTGCCTCCCTACTGTTCATGGACTGAAGAGGATTCCCAGTTCCCTCTCCTGTGGGCTGATCATCCTTGTTGCTGCGAGACATTTATGTCTTTGCCACACTGAGTGTCTGCGCCTGCTGAAGGTGAGCCAGCCTCGTGCCTGAGTAGGGCAGGGATGTTAATGCAGGCATGGGTACCAGCTAATGGGCATTCTGGCCTGCACAGCCACACACCAGCTTAGCTAAGTGCCCTCTGGGACAGCCTGTGTCTGGAGAACTCACACTGCCAGTAAAGGGAACATGCTTGCATGCATCCAAGGGGAATATGGCTCCGAGTACATAGCATTGGTGTGTTGTGGAGATCTCCCATGGGATGTCCTGGGATGGATGAGCCTTAAACCCCCAAAAAAGTGGATCCAATCCTGCTTCTCACCCCATTAGTTGCTTAGTTATATTCCCTTAGTACATACCTTGTACTAGAGGGCTGTAAACTCTGGTTTCTAGTTAGATTTTTAAGGGACAATATGGCAGATTAACAGAGAGCACTACCCTCGTTTCTTAGCCACAGACTGTTCATGCTCAAAAATGACAAGAGAACTGCAGACCCAAGAGAGCTGCCAAAGTTCTGAACTTGTTCTTTGCCAGTCACCAAGTCTGACTAGCAAACCTTCCTATTTATCCTCACAGAGTTCTTTTTTCCCCTGTTGCGTTTAACAGGACCCAAACTCCCCAGGAAAGCTCACAAAAACGCAAAAATTGCCACAAAAACTTATAAACAGTCACCACACACAGGAAACACATAGGCATGGCCAGTCCCAGGCTGGATCAGTGTGCAAAAACTGCAGTATGTGCAGGCAAGGGAAGACACCTTTCTCTTCTCCTTCAGCGAGACAGCAGGAGCTGTGCTCAGAGCTACCAGGGCAGCTGCCCACCACAGCCACAGTTAATCAGACTTGGGGTTTTAATAGCACCCTTTATTTCCCTTTATTTCCCTTCCCTTTCAAAGTATGAAACCAAGAGGTGTTTGCTGTGCTTATGTCTGGGGACAATCAGGAGGAATGAGAAAGGGTCCATGCACTTGGAAGTGCTGCCAGCACCCTCTGTACACTTGGCTTAGCAGGAGATAGCAAAGGGTCTGGACTCGAACCAGCATCCTAAAATTCAATATTCCCAACACCAGGAACAGGTCTATAGATGAATATTTTCACTGACCACAAAGCTTCGTTCCTGGTAGCAAAAGTATGTAATGCCCTCTGTAAAGTGTGACACTTGATCATGATGTAAAATTCCTGTATTTACAGGGTTCCTATGCAGCATGGGGCTGCATAAACCATGCCTTGTTTTGCTAAGGATATTATTACACTCTGTACACAGCACAGTAGGGCTGAAGATAGTTCAAAACTACTGTGTATGGTTTCTTTTCTCTTCTCCTGACTTCAAAATCTATGTAAATTGTATTTCAGTTAATAAAAAAAAAAAGCTCATAAATAATTAGCTCTCCTCCTTAGAAAGGATAATTAATTGCCTACTTTTTCTCCTTGAGAAAAAAAATTTTGTCTATTGTTTCTTTGCTTGTTTTGGAATTTGTCCCCTTGAAATGATCTAAGGCACAATATTTGTTCAGGTTAGTTATGCAGTAAGGGAGTCCAAGCTGCTAACCAAAATAAGAAGCAAAAGGATTGTGTAGTTTGTAGCCTGAAATGAGCAGAGGAAAGTATTTTCTTTTTGATTTGTCCAGAGGACTCTTTTTCTGAAGGAGAGATTGTGAGAGGTAGAACATTTGGTATTGGGTTTGGTTTTCAGACAGTGCATTTCTTTGAGAATTTTTTAAAGTTACATGATTCTTTTCAATATCTTATAATTTGGAGTTTCAAAGCCAGGGGAAAAGAAGCTCAAAGTTATTCTTGTGGAGCATTTCCAGATTGTAAACATCCTTTACAGCAAAGATTAACACCTATTCCATTGTGTTGATCCATGAGAAAAAATTGCAGTTTTATTTTACCAGCAAAATAACATGCTAAAACATCTTGGATTCAGGACTTTTTATTTGATTTGATGGTGAACAAGGCCAGTTTTCCTGATTTCATCTAGATATTTAGTGGACACAGAGTCCAATACCTGCACACTTAAGGTTTTACAGTAAGATGTGTGTTAGAGGTCAGTGATCTGATGGGTGATGGAAAGGGTTTTAAGGACATATCTTTTCTCATTAAAATGTGTGTCTTGGACATCCTGGGCTTCAGGTTCGTTCCTGTGTCCTGATGTTAATACTTACAGTATGTTAGGCACCACTCACACAGAATTAAACAAAATAGAAAAGAAGTTATTCAATATCCCAGTGGGTTCAGAAGGGTGAAAACAAACAGGTGAAAAGAGAACTTCTGACAGGAGTTGGCTTTCAGGAATGACTTGGCACTCTTCTAAAGCATTTTATTAAAACTGTATTCTTGTTACTGTGGGATAACTGCACAAGGCAGCACTGTGTGAAGGAATTTTATTTTCTTTTATTTTTCTTTTAAGAGAAGCCAGTTGTAGAAAGTGAGGCAATATATCCTTACACACCTTACTTCCCTTAAATCTCCATACCATCACTGTTACAAAAACATTGGATAGATTGTTATAAGTTAAACACTGGTGTGCTAAAATATTAAATAAAATTATTATGACTTTTGGAACTGTACACTGAAACTTTTACATGACAACCAGACAACTCTTCCTCAAAAACTGAATGAGAAACGTTATGGCATTCCAGACTCTTGGAATAGAAAACAAAGAACAGGCTTAGAATTGCCAGGAAATAATGAGTCAAGAAAGAGATTTTAGAGGAACTTCTGGCTTGTGAAAAATCATCTGGGGAAAAAAGAAAGAAAGATTACCAAAACCTGGATCAGCTTTTCTGAAGGACTAATGAGCTGTAAGGTAGCTACCACATAAATGTCTATAAAAGCTGAGTTAGGGACAGATTGTACTAAAGTAAAAGAAATCTTTCTGAAATATCTTAGTATTTCCACAACACATAATCTCAAAAAAATCCAATAAATTAAATGGATTTAGTAATGGTATAAACCAAGTCTGGTAAATAACACTCAATAAACATCTCGAGGAGTTTTTTCTTAAGCTCTGGTGCATGAAGCACCTTAAGTCTGTTAGGCTGTGAATCAAATCCACCACATCATCACTGCAGAGGATCTGAGCCTCCCTTTTGTGACAATTCAGAAGGGATCCTGCATGAGACCAACATTCCAGAGCTGTGTAGGAAGAAGTGGTGTTCAGCTGACAGATGTATGTGTCATATCCATGCTGAAAAGGAAAAAGAAGAAATTTTTTCATTTAGTCTTTAAATATCCAAATTTTATCCTTTTTCCATTCCGATCAGCCTATGGCAATAGAAAATTCCATGCAGTACAGCAAATGCAAACCTTTGGCTTCAAATGATGCAGACTGGTTTAAGCTCACAGCTTCTGTTGAAGCCAGTCTTTGAAAGTATTCATAGTCAGTGAACTACTAAACTCTGTTCAAAGCACTTTGGGAGACAAATGCAGAGATGGTTCCGTGTCAGACTCATCCATCCCTGCCATGCAGAAGTTTCCCAGTGCTGTAATTCATGCTGCATGCTCCAAGTGGACCAAGAAAGGAAAAAGCCCCATGCCTACAGGAGCAGCACAGAAGGCTCCAAGCCTTCAGTCAGTCAGGTCTCAGGGGAGGGCAGGAAAAAGCTCACTTTGCTCTGGGTTGCCTTTGCCTCCAGTCCCAGCAAACTAAGGAGACAGCTTTGTGTGTCAGGAATCAATATTCCTGACCCTCATTTCTATCTTCTTCATCACCTGCACCTGACACTCATTACTCTCCTAATTTTTAGTGATTTGGATGGGTTCAGTACCCTTTGGCATCTCTCCTGTTTTCCATGCAGTCAGGAGTAAAATGGTGGGAATTACCCTCCATTGCTGCATGAAGGGCTTGTTGCATTTGCAAAATCAGAGCTCAGACCTGTTACTTCAACTAAATAATAAAAGACTGTGAGAAAGAGACACAACTAAATTAAAAGTAAAAAAGCTTACTATGTGACCATGGCATATACACACACCGTAATGTATAGTATTACATTTAATGTTTACTTATTATAGTTAATGTTTAGTTATAGTATAATAGTTAATATATAGTTAAATGATATTTGTTATACATTAAAACTGTGTAAACTGATAACCAGCTAACTACTTAAAAAGGCAGGGTTTTTACAGTAAAAACCTGTCCTTTACACCTGCCTAAAAAATCTAAGTCACTTTGTATGGCAGCACTCCATCAGTCTGCATGTCATTGTGGGATCATGCTTGGCTCCAGGCTGCCAGGGCAGTACATGGATCCTTTCATTTAATGTTCCCCCACCCTTTTTATTCTTACTGGGCAAATTAAGTAAATCTACCCAGGTAATGCCATGAATTAGCATCTGATAGCTCAGTTAAGCTATTCATGATAAGCAGGGTACTTGGTCTCACATACTATTAAGCATGCAAAGGGAAAAAGAATCACAAACCTGTGGCTTCCTGGATCCCCCAAGGGATGGCTAAGTGGCAGCAGTGCTTTGGGAATGATGATATAGCTTGGACCACTATTTCCTCATCACTGTGTGTGGAAAGTCCTTTTTCAGATTCCTCTACCTCTACTAGAATGGTCTTCCACCATATTCTTGAACTGGGTCATCA
>VZTN01019515.1:53089-91434 GCA_013400515.1 Erpornis zantholeuca | reverse complement strand
GTTCATTGTTCATTTTATCACAGACTTCTTGTATTTCGATCCTTTCTTATTGCTTATGGCAACGTCAAAATGAGGTCATTTACATGAAACCATCTCATTTCACCACAAACCAGGTCTGGCAGACACAACTGGAGGAAAAGGTGCACGATTGTGACTATTTCCACCTACCCTAATCTTGCTTGAGAGGATATTGGAGCAGACAGCACACATTTAAGGTTTTGTGGACTTTCTGCCTTACTGACTGAGTTTGGGAAAGAACAACACACAGCCCCATCTTATCTTGCACAGGCAGCCTAATGCAGATTGATTATACACTCAGGCTTCAGCTGGTGTTAAGACTTCTCTTATATCTGGAAATTTTGTTGTATTTTTGCATTTCCATTTCTCCTCTTGGATGGAAATTCACCATAGATTGGTGGCAAATGAATGAGGGGTTCTTCCTGGATCACCATCTTTAAGTGCAGAGGCCGAGGCCTCAGCCATATTCCTCTATTAACTCAGACATCAGCTACATTTCTACACTACATATTTCTACAAGTTTACAGAGAGGGAGCCATGACTCATTTTTAAACATTACCTTCTGTATGTCCTTCTGTCTCTTCACTGACCATTGAGCAGCATACACTGATCTCAAACATTTAATATCTCCTGCAATTTGCATCCCAAAAAACCACAAAAGGGCTCCAGAGATCCCATTACCACATATAGTTCTTCTTCCAAAGACCCTTCGTGCCTAGCCTGTTAGAGAGACCAACAATACTCCCTTGAGCAGCTGCTCAACATTCCTTTCATCTACATGACACATGTTGAACAATGCTCTCTACAAATGCATTTCCATTAGTCTGGTATTCCTAATAACATCCTCCCCCTCCACACAGCCTCCTCCAACTTCATCTTAAGCCCCTTTTAATTCTCATCTCTCACGTTACAACTTCAATATAGTTGACGACCAGAGCAGTAGGTGTCCGAGCCAAAATTCATTGAGTTGAGTTTTTGCACTGACTAGCCTTTGGACTGCATGCTTTAATTCTCTGTTCTTTACAATTAAGAAGTTAATTAAATAATCCTAAACACAAGCAAGATCTGTATCCAGGCAACCTATGAATTGACATTAGTTGGTAGGTCCCACACATTACTTGTAAAACGTGCTCTTTATTTGTCTGCTACAGGACAGTTAGTGAGATGTCTGAGAATGCCAGATGCAAGTTCAGTAATGTGAGACTGAGAGCATGAGAAAGGAAATTGGTGGCTAACCAAATAGCCATCATCATCTTTTTTAATGCTCCACGATCAAGTTGTATTTAGGTCTCACAGCAGAAGTTGTCTTGTTGAGCTTTACGACACATGCAAAACCTGAAATTAGAACAAGGGACAAGTACACAGCCTGAAACAATAATTTCAGCTTACTCTTAAGAGTGACAGTTGGAGCTAATGCCACATCATGGTATGTTCTACAGAAAAAGTCAAGCCAGAGAAGAGAAGAATTTAACCTTGTAGGACATCTGACTTCCTGCCTCTCTAGGGTTTCCTACGCTCATCACTCTGGTATGTGACTTCACAAAAAGCACACTGGAACAAAAAGCATTCCCTGTTTTGAAGATCATAAAAGCCTTGATGGACTATACATGGGTGATTCCAGGTTGTTATTAAAACCAGCTTTTTTAAAATGAAGAAGAAAACATTACTACATCCCTTACTGTCCTCTATCATTCCTCGTGGAGACAGTGTTCTGTACTATTTCCTGCAAAAGAAAGTAGGAAATATTTCTTGTTCTTAGAGTCATTGAACAATTACAGAATGGTGACAATGAAAACAGTAAGGGATTGAGTTTGAAATGTGAGTTTGAAAAAAGTATGGGAACTTTTCTGTTAGAAAATTTTAATTAATGTCTTAAGAACTATGTCTCTGAAGTAAATAATCTTATTCCTTCATCAGTGCCACGTAGTTACAGCACAATGAGAGCCACCTTCACAGTTATTCATGAAAAGTCTGAATGCTCCTTGCTAAAACAACACTGGGACATCTACCAAAAAACAAACCACAACCAAAAACCAAAAAAACCCCAAAGCAGGCAGCATACAAGACAATCTAAAGCACTATAAATTGTCTCTCAAAGAAATCAACAAGTCAGAAGATGCAGAGGAGTAGCTGAAAAGTGGACAAGAGCCAGCAAAGAGATGGAAGATAAGAAGTGGTATTTCAGCAAATAATACTCTCCAGCCAAAACAGAACAATTATGTACAGAGCTGACGTGAAAGAGCTGTTTTAAAAATGCTGCCAGTTTATGTGAAAGAAAAAGATGAAATAAAGTACTTTCCCCATGGCTCTGCTCTGAGGGTACATGTTCACATATGTACTTAATGTTTTACACATCTGTAAGAGTACAGAATCATCTACTAACTTGTTAATATTTCTCTATTTAATTTTTCTCATGCTAATTCAAAATATTCAAATCTCTTACTCAAAGGATGTGTTTATATTAACTCCTGGAAGTGAAATGAGTCTTGTGCCAACTTTTCAGCTGATACACATTACAGATAGTAAGAACCTCTTAGTAAGAGTCTCTTAGTAGTACAGAGTTATTTCCAGGTGCCACACAAACCAAAAATGACATTTATTACTCAACAAAACACTGGTGCTGGTGCTTAAAAAATAATCTAATTCTCATAAACACTCACAAATTGGAGTAAACTGATTTTAGTATACACATTAAATTGAGGGCAAAGAGACCCCATGAAAGCTAATAGTTGTGATGAATAATCCATAAATTAGCTACAAAAGCAGTAAAACTACTGAAATCTATGTAAATGAGAAGAACACAGCAGAAACTGAAAGCACAGTGAAATGTTCAGTACAAGCAAACCAGAACCTACTCTAAATAGAAGGGTAGAGTTGCCAGAAAATTCTCCTCTCTCTCATTTTTTTGTTTTCTCCCAGCTGGTGGAAAAGACAGGGAAGAAGAATCACTGTTGGGAGATGTTTGCTGATGTTTTTCCATGAATTGACCTTTGAACCATGTCAGGTAATCCAATACACCTGAAGTTACAACTTATTCCCCCAGGAACACGAATATAATGCTTGGTAGGGTAGCATGGCCTGTAAGAGTCCTGAGATACATCTGCAGTAAACATTAACTGGCACCAGACCAGAAATCTGCACTGTCAGCTTATGGCAGTGCTGAACCCAATTAAACACAATCTGCTGAGACAAACACAAAAACATGCTGCAGACTTTCTGGGGGGAAAATAAAATTATCATATTTTGCTGACATGGGATCACCCCAGAGCATAAGACAGACACTATCTGTTCTTCACCAGATAAATATGGTCTTGTTTAACCTCATCTGGCTAAGGCAATAGTCTTTAAGTAAGAATCATTCTTTTATTTATGCAAATAAATATTTGGGTTAGAGTGGTGCAAGGAGGTCCTGCTGTAGCCCTCTGGTTGAGTGCAGGACGTGCCTGCTGGCTCTGATATTAGACAAGAAGCCAAATTGCAATCTTGGGATCCAAATGTGAGACCATTTGGATCCACTTAACCATTTTTAAGCTCTCTACAGAATGGTTTCCATCAACAAAGGTCAGTTTTACTATAAAATTTTATTCCAAAGTGATTTTAATTCCTTAACTCATATCCATTCACATCACCATTTCTTTTCCACCTCTCTAGTTATGCCTGGGGAGGTGGAATTAAGTGCATTAAATTAATATTGAAGTTTAAGTCAAGTTCTTTTTTAAAAAGCTCTTCAACATGCTCCCAGTAACAGACAATCACTTTTTTGGGGTGTTATAGAAAACATATTTCTAGTTATATGTTTATTTGCATGTTTGGTGAGCAGCCTGGTCTAGTGGAAGGTGTCCCTGCCTATCACAGGAGTGTTGGAACTTCATGATCTTAAAGGTTCCTTCTAATCCAAACCACTCAATGAGTCTATGATTTAAATAAAATAGATAAATAAATAGATCAATCCCTTGGTGTGATTTTTCACTGTAAATTGTATTTTTCCCACACTGGAAGAATGAATTTGTGTTTGTTTTATAGACATAAGCTTTATATAAAAACCCAGCTTGTTTTTCCACTGAGAATGCAAACACAGCTTACTGTAAATACTTAAAACATGATTACTAAGCAGAAATTAAACATGTGAACAAAAAACTGCTCTTGTTGTTTGAGGGAGGTTTAGATAATGCCTGAATAGGTACAACCAGAGCTTTTCATCAGGCAAGTAAAAAGGATTTCACTTGTCCCCAGTCAGCACTATATTTACTTACAGGACACTTAAAAAAACCCCACCCAAAATTTAATAAGAAATTATTAATAGATTTTATATTTTGCATCTTAATTTCTTACACTGATTGTCCAAACTACAACTGTTTAGACCTCAGTCACTTCAGGAAAGAGTTTCTTTTCCTGGTTTATTTTTCCAGTTAAGTTTCATCACACAGAAGTCACGGACACAGAAAGAGCTGCTCAGCCTCCACAGCATGTTAAATGTTAACCTCACAGTCTTAGCTTCACACTAATAGAAAACAAGAATAAATCTGTTAAACCTGTCAGGTTTACAATCTGGAAACATTAGTGGTTGATATGGAACATAGAACGTTTTATTGGGAATGAATTGCACTTGAGGAATGCAAGACACCTCTGATCCTGGAAAAAAAACCTGCCTAGAACAGAGGCACAGAATTTTAAATGAGCGAGATAAAAAACACTTAAAAAAAAAAAAAAAAAAACAGAGTCAAATAAAAGGGAAATTTTCCCATTATCTTAGTTTTGAGCCAGTGTTTGATTCAAAGCCAGTAGACAATTTATCCTTGATCTCAGTGTAAAAGCAGAGTCAGCTCTCCTGTGCTGGAGTCAGGAGTTGCATGCCTCCTCCCTCTTGCTTAGTTTTATATCCATGTTTCTGGGGATGTTTTTGGCTTCTCAGATCCGTGTCCTGGATTTTGACTGGTGACAAGAAGGCATCACTGCATTCTGTTAAGAAGACCACTTCTTTTTGATAATTCTTCTGGAAACTGTAAAAAGAACTGAAATAACCTCCAGGCACACACAGCCTTCAGTGAGTTCCTCTCATTGATGCTCAGGGGCTGCATGGCTTAGCTAATCTGTGCCCAGAGGAGTGCTGGCCCAAACCAAGCTGCATTCTCAGCTTTCAAGGACACCCTGAAAGCAATTCTCACTACTCCACCAGGTTTCCACCATCACAAACAGACAAAATTAGTGTTTGGCAAACACTTCAGTGATTATACAGCCTATACTGTATTAAAAAAAAAAAAAAAAAAAGCTTTAGGCACTAGGGAGCTCTTGCCTTGCTGGGAGGCAGCAGGGCATGAACTCATAGATCACTGGGGGAGCATTTTGTTTTTACTTTATTAACTCACCTGTATAAACCACAGAGAATTCACCTTAGTCATCCACATAAGCACACCCATCCTTTCTACCACTGCCTTTTGTCTGATGATGTAACTACCCACACTGCTGCCACCTCAACTGGAGAAACTACTCAGTTCTACTATTATTACTTGTGATAATATTTATTCTGCTTTAACAAGGTTCTCTACTTTTGCCCACGACTTGTGTTTGTACTCCAGAGGGAGCATGAATGCAAAAGCCACTGGTGTGCAACACAGGGTGGCCTGGATTAGAGCTCTGTATTCCCTTGGAAGAAAACCAACTCAGAAATTAAACTGTGTGATTTCTGCAGAAGTTCACAGCAGTACAGACACTATTGCAGGCTCCTTGGCAGGGCAGAAAGCAGCCTTCTGCAGTCCTGAACTGGGGACTATGGGTTTTTTTCTGGGGAATATGGGGCAATATGGGTTTTTTTTAAAGGGTGGTAGAGTCTCAGTCCTCTTTCCAGGTCTGAGTGGGGCTCCTGGACCAGAAGTGCTCAGTCTTCATCAAGCAGATCAAAACTCAGGAAATTATTTGAATCATACTAGACCCAATAAAGATGAAGTATAATTGCAGGCTTTTTGCTGGACCATCTGACTCAGACACACATGAAAAGGTAGGATGCAGGCAGGGGAAGCAGAGAAAGCAGGGAAAGCAAGGCGGGGAAGGGAGTGAACATATGCACAGAAGTGGTGCATGAGAAAACATTGCCAAGGCCAGCAGGGCAAATGTCCCCAGTGTGCTAAAAACATTCAGTGCTGTGCTCTCTTCCTGACCTCTTTGGCTGCGTGCTCTGTCTATTCCAGTAAACAGAATAAGGCCAGGACACAGACTGAGAGCTGGGCCACAGTCATCCTTTACCTCCTCGCTCTTGGCATGTTCCCTGGCACAGTTCTGGCTCCTTCCAAGGCTTACCCTCCCAGTCAGGGCTTGGCCTCTGTTCAGGGGAAAGCTCATGCTTACAGCCAGCAGCCTGCATGCAGCCACCTTGTCTGGGGGAGTCTGAGGCCTGGGAGATGAGGCAGGATGAGAGCTGAAGCAAACAGACATCAGCCACTTGGCCAGGGAGTCCTTGGTAAGGTACAGCCATTACTAAAGCTGGGAGACACCAGATCTTACACTTTGCTCTGGCTAAATTAAATTTCAAAAAAGCAAATAATAAAGCACAGATATATCCATACATGTGTCAAAGAGAGGAATATCACCAGGGTGTGGTCATCTTCTTCTTCTTCCCTGTGCTGAAAGAGTCTGTCAGCAATCACTGCATGATATGTCCACCTTCTGCCTCTCTTGGCTCCAAGGTAGCTCTGCTGCTCCTAAAATAAGGTGAGCCTCCACCCCTGACACTAGAATTTAGTAATAAAGGCTTTTCCAGAGAGGACTTTGCTTTTAGCCAGTGTCTAGTTAAGGCTTGCCCTCCTCACAGTGCCTGTGATGCACTCTGGGAGTCAAATGGCATCTCAGCAAAGGCACCAGAAAAGGAACTGGTTATTTTATGTAAATATGTGACAAGAAAGTGACAGAGGGATTATGTTCTAACCTTCCTTTTCCCCCGTAGATCATACTGATTTGTGCACTGTATATTTTCTTGTTAATGCTCCAGGCTTAGAAAGCCTTGCAAAAGGATTTACTGTGAAATTTATACCTTTATTTAGAGGATCACTCACAGGTGGTGAATTGACTGAAAGCTCCCTGTGCTGCTGTGCACTGCTATTCAGAACAGAAATCTTGGCATCTATTTTGCTTTGCATTTTGCAGAGAGCTTTTTCTTTTGCATGTTTGTTTTTACAAGGTGCCTTATTCTGACTTGCCAGCTCAAAGCACACTTCTTACTCATTGCTTTGCTTGCAAAAGCATTGTTCAGCTGGCAAATTAATAAGGCTGCACTGAAAAGCAATATCATACCAAAACTGCCCATATGCTCTTCTAAGGAAAATTCAAGCTTTGAAATATGTTTTGTTTACAGAATGTCCATTAGAAATCAGGCCAGGAAGTTAAAGCTGCTGAAATGCTACACATTCTGTTTAATTTTTAAACAAAATTCTAAACAGTGTATTCTAGTATAAAGGAGGCTTTTATGAATAATGAGTCATTTTCTGTTGATGGAAACACCATTGGTATCTCATATAACTTAGTACTTCCCTGTCCTGCCCCTGCTCTTTCCTATTGAAAGTATCTGACAATCTATCTTTGCTATTTATAAAACACCTAAATGTGCTGATAACCAAAGAGAAGAGAGACTGTTTGGAGTTACCATTCAGAAGGTCTTTCAGTGCTCTCTAATTCCTCATAACCTGTCACATGCTGGTCTTGCACTGCTAATAGAAGCTAAGTAGGACTGATATGAACACACACATCATTTCCCAAATTTTCCATCCTTTGTCTAGGTGTTGCAGTTTCAAAACATGATATATGTTATTACTTCAATCCTATAAATTACTTTTTACACTGTAATTTCTCAGCAGAGCCTTCTTTTTCTGTTGAGTCATGGCACCAGATTTACAGAGTTCTTCACTTCCTCACACAATTTCCTCTCTGCTGGTTGACTTATACCTTAAGAGAAGATATTTTCAGGCTCCTGATAATATATTTCATAAAAATAATCATTCTTGGAGGCATTCTTAGGCCATTCTTATTTTGAAGTGGCTCCATAAACACAACAGGCTGAGAAAACTGCATGAGTTTCCCAGCACCTGGAACAAAGCAGGTGAAATGCTGCTACTGTCCAGGTTGGGATCATTGCTACAGTATGGAGATTAAAAGCCTAATTTTAAAACATTAAAAACAAACCAGGTAGAAAAAGGGTAGAAATGCACTTTTATGATTGCAAGGCACAAGTACTTGGGCTGGGCTGGCCCAGAACAACAGCAGCTTTATACAATTGCCTGATATGTGACTTGGATCTTGCTTGTATATGGAGGGTATAGCAGTCAAGCCAAGTAAAAGAAGGGTCATATCCACATCTCTCGTGATACAACATACCCTTTTGACTGTTTTCCTAACTAAAAATTAATCATATTAATCATAACAATGAATAATTTCTTCAGAGAGAAGCTAACCTTGCGTCCTAGTGAAAATAATCCTCATTTATTACCTGCAACTTTGAAAGGTATATAAGCATGAATAGGTACCTTCGTGAAAAGGTTTTTTTCCTTAAGAAGCTTACTTCCAAATGCAGGGGCAATTTTGATAGCTCCTCTGGCTGTCCCAAACCTACAGTCTGTTCCAAATATTTCCTTTGCAAACCCTGAGGAGCCCAGAAGAATCCTCTTGAAAGGCCACTGTCCTATCAGAAAGCACTTACCAGCTTTTGGAACAGCACAGATTTTGTGAATAGCAGCACCACAGAAAAAGTAAAAGTGGGGGGGAAAAGAGAAAAAATAAAGGATGTCTTTATTTCACATCTCCATGCAGAAGGGAGGAATGAGGCATTACTGTGCAGATGTTGCTTGGGCATCTCCTTTACCTTCACCTCTCCCTGCCAAACACACAGAACCTACTTCATTAAAGAGTATGGCCATGCCTATTATACTAAAATGAAGTGGTCTCCCCTCAGAGTACCAGTCTGCCTAGGTGGGAACACAGAGAAAAAACCTCTGACCTTTGGCTAAAATGATCTTGAATCAGTTACAGCAAGCAGCTGTGGCAGGCCCAGGGCAAGAGGAGAAAGGGAGCCTGGTGATTCCAGGGCTATAAACCACTCTGCCACAGTCAGTGAAAGGACTGGGCAAACATTATCTTAGGGGTTAAGAAAAGAACAAGTACTCAATATGTGTAGAACAGATGTGGTAAATTTGAATGCAGCATAAAACCTGCAGATCAGTGAAGTAAAAAACAAGGTATACAGCATGTTGACAAACATTAAAATGACCACATATGGAAACTGAAAAAAAGGAAGAAACAACAACCTACATCCTCCTCTTCCTCCTGGTACAGGGCTTGGGATGCTGATCACTTGCCAAGGCTTTTACCTTTGCCAAACTGAAACCTGAAAGCCTTGGACCCAGAGGGGAAGAGAAAGGGTGAAAGTAGCATCCCAGAAATGGATAAATACCACAGAATTTATTTGTACATTAACGGCACATAATTGCAACCAGAAGTATTAGAATCATTGTAATTTGAGTAATAAGTATTTAATTAGACTGTTTAGAATTTAATTAGATTAACAATGAATTTTATGTTTCCTCTGTCCTTAACAAGATGTGAAGAGAAACAAACCACTGGGAATTCGAGCAGCTGCTCTGTAATTTACATGCAACAAACAGATATCCCATGCAAGCCACAGACCTGGGAATGCAGATCTGCAAACCACTTCCTGAGGGAAAAAAAAACCTTGCCTGTTTTTTAAAAAATAGTGTGTTAAGGAAAAGAGGGTTTCCTATAATATAGAAGCTTAGCTGCACTGATAAGAAGGTGCAAAAAACATGCAGAACCTTAAATTTGCTGTTGCTGGGTTAATTGACTCAGGAATTATGATTTTAAGAACTGCAATAATTCACAGTTTTAGAAGCCATGATTGAATATCTATCCTAGGGAAGCTCTGGAGAGGGTCCTGGTCTCAACTCTGCTGCTCTCACAGCTCTTTTGTGCTTGTGAAATCCCAGGGATGCTCAGAGAGTGTGTGGAGGCTGTGCTTTGCAGGAGAAGAGGGCAGCTTCAAAAGACCTTGCATTCCTATACATGGGAATTATATCAAGACACCACATACCCAGCAAAAAAGAAAAAAAAGAGAGAAAAAAAAAAAGGAGAGTGGAAGGGAGGCTCAAGTTATTGCTGCTTTCCAGATGGAGCAAATGCAGAGTGCTTTAAACAATGCTTTTGGGTCTGAAACCTGGACTACAAGCTTGCTGCAGTCAATCCAGACTAGTTTGTCCTGATTACTCTGTTAGGGCTTTTATTTCCACTCTGGAAACACTCAGGACTATAACAGCAGCAGAGCTGCTCAGCTACAGCAAAAACAGCAACAAAGGAAGCAAGTGAGTATTTTAATAACAAATGTGTTTTTTCTTGCTTGTTAGGGAAGAGGCAGAAGCAGAAAAATGGGCTTGACACTTTTACTTTTGTTTAATGGATTTGGAAGTGGCTCTTGGCAGTGCAGTGTATTCCTTCCAAGGGACCAGTGAGAGAGGAGGGAGCTAAGACCTTGCAAAGGTCTGCACACGAACTATGACTGGAGAACACCAGTTTGGCACACCCAGAAGACTTATTCTTTTTTCTACCCAAAGTTAAAGTAAACTTTCCTTTACTCTTCCCCCCAAGTTCTACAGCTAATTTTTGAAAGAGCTGGCTGGGGTGAGGCATATCCATTTGCAATCCTTCCTGGAAGAGCACCCAAAGCACACCCAGCCTGCCCTCACTCTTCAACCTCTATATTCATATTAACAGTGGTTTCAGTTCTGCTGTTTCCTTTTCACTCTTGTGAGTGAAAATGATCTGATCTGATCTGTCTTTCCAGGCACACAGACAGAACAGAATGTCACCCTGAGTGGGAACCATCACACCACACACCCAGGTACCTGTCATTCATCTGAAAGTTTTGGATTAAATGCTTTAGCTGGGTTAAGATGTTTCAAAGGATTGTAAGATAAGCAATAGATAGAAGATAGGTTAGAAGATAGAAGATAGAAGATAGATAGGTTAAGATTTTTCAAAGGATTGTAAGATAAGCAATACATAAAAACTTATCTATGTTGGTAGTTGTTTCTATTTCTTCCTTGTTTTTGAAGGAGTGTGATCATTACAGAAATTATTTTAATTTTATTTTAATTTATTTTTTTATCTCATAAACAGCTCCAAAAAGAAACCAATTTTCCTGCTTAATTTCACCAGCTAATAGAAAGATTGGATTTTGTCCACATATGCTGCATTATGACCTACATTGGATTTGCTTGTGCCATTTGCTTACTGACTAAAATGATGCTTTAGAGAGGGAATTAAATATTTTCTTAGTATACCACTTCTATCAATCCAAACCTCCTCAAGACTTTGCAAACATTTCAGCAACAAAATAATAGTTTTAAAAACCTCTCCTGACAGCAAAAATATCACTAAAAAATGATGAGTCAACGGAAAACACCTTTTTTCCTTTCATAATTTTGTATAATCAAAGTGTGTAAGAGCTGACATAAAATTCACATGCACATGAGCCTTTATAATCTCTACAGCAAAGTTTTTATTATCATGTAGAAACCCCAAATATCCTCCAAAAGTCTTAACAAGGTAATTCAAAATATTTACAGAGTACAAACAGAAACAGCCAAAAAGTAGATGAGACACAAATAAGTGTCAAAATAATTTTATCATTTTTTGATTTAAAAAAAAAGGACAAATGTGTTACTATAAAGTTAAATTAGAAAGTTAAATTTATCTAGAAAGTTAAAATTGTAATATATAGAATATTGAATAAGGATGATTCTTTATCAAACAGCAATCCTGAATTGATTGATAATTCATTGATAATTGATTGTCTAATTAAAGTAATTAGACACTTGCAATTTTAATAATGTAAGCCAGGACAAAAAATTGCCTCTGAAATTTATTTGGCTTAGACTTGCTGCTGTTTACCAGGATGCTGATGGGTGAAGCACTCCTACTGCAATACAAAAAGGCAACTATCATGTTTATGGTCACAGAGATCTTCCATTTGTCAGATTTCAAATTTTTAAATGAGTTATAAACTACAGGAAAGTATTTTTCCAAAGACCTTAACTACCATTTTTGGATCCTGCATACTGGGAAAACTAATGGAAATCAATATTTAAAACTTTGTGATGTATTATCTTCATGCATATAAAGAGGCATAGGATAAGCTTGAGAGAAATATTTTCATTTTCTGAATGGACAAAACCATTAACTCAGGTGCAGGCTGTCCTTCAAAGGTTATTGGGTGCAATCAAACTCCTTTTTGTCACTGAAGATACAACCAGCAACCTAAATTAAAACTTCAGAAGTGCAGGTCTGGTGCTGTAATTAAAACAGTAACTTGTCTGACAGCTCTCCAATTCACATCCAATTGCTAAAGACATTTGAGCTGTGATCTTACTAGATCTCATAAATCTCTCATTAAATGTTTGAATACATCAAAACCCATAAACCCCTTAAGGCAACAGCAACAAAACCTGTGGAAGTAAGAGAAAGTAAGACAAAATTAGTTGTCTTTTGAAGGATTTGCCTTGATAAGTTTGAAGAATAACAATTTGGTCACTGGAAACCTGGGGAACACTTTGGTATTCAAAGTTAAAAAAGTATCTCAGGAGGCTTTATTGTCCAACCAATGCAGCCCAGGGCAACTGCAATGAACTGGGCTTGGATCTATTCCTCTCATAGTTTGGTCCATGGAGTTTCATGGTCATTTCTTGGAGTTTTGCCCTCACTTTTACATCAAGGAGGGAACAAGCACTGCAGGCTCCCCTGTGCTCTGGGGACGCCTTACACTGAGCTGTCCCTGGAGATCTGTTCCTTCCCCCTCTGCCCACAGTTCTCAGTCCCCAGCTGGTTATTTTGAGTGGCTGAAAGAGATCAATTCATTGCTCTTTCTTATCAGTTTGAATGCTAGATCCAATGAAGTGCCAAAAATCAAGTTTCCTGAAGTTTCTAAAGTAAATCAATCTCATAAGAGCAGATCAAGCTATTTATCTGACCAGCAGATAAATCATGCAGAAATCATGGTCCTGTTAACCAACAAATTTCAACTCTAATTCTTCAGAATAATAAAAGTTAGTCTGGTGTCTTTATAGCATTTAAAGATTATGCACATACTTAATTTGCAATGGCAAATGGAAAATGCAGTTTAATATTTCACTGGAAGTGCCTGTTGCACCCCTGCAGAGGACAGTCTCAGAGATAGGGGTTGTCATTATTTATACTGTTTCCCATGTCTTTACATTGACTTTTTGTCAAGGTTTTACTAAAACTTCTATTTTCACCAACATGTAAACAAGAGGGGGAAAAAAAACCCTTATTGAAAATGGTATTTAAAATTTGCAAGGTATTTTCATCAGCCTGGTTGTTGTTGCTGGGGCTACTGGGTTTCATTAACAAGTTTTGCTACTGTTCCTCATCACTAGGTCTACTCCAGCTAAATTTCTGGTCCGACTTAGCTTAAAAAACATCAATTTCTCCTCCTCCAACTTCACCAAGCTTCCATGATCAGGCTAGTAGTCTTAATTTTCTGCAGGTTTTTTCCTTCCTGTGTCTTTTCTTCTTCCTAATTTCACCAGAAAAATCCTCTCTCCTGGAGAATGGAATTCTATACCTGCACATCCAGGTGTTCCACCTCCACCCCCTGATCCAATCCTCAAGCAATCTCTTGCTTCCTCAGCCTCATCAGTTTCTTCTAAGAAAGTGGTGATGGAATGTGTTATTTCACCATTCCCATCTTTCTTCTCTCATTTGAATATTTTTATTCATCTGTATTTTAAGCCCATATTGCTGAACTGTTGCTAAATATTAGAAGCAGTAGCATTAGGAAGACAAACTGTCCTTCAGAGTCCTGCAAGACAGTGGATTACATCCAGGGATCATTAAAGCTACCCTGGAGACTACAGTATTGGAAGATTCCCATTTGTCAGTGTATTTTGGGGTATGGCACAAGGGTCTTTTAGATCATTTCCATAGACTTAATGAAAAATTTCATTGCAATGTTTTGCATAAAGAAGAATGCTAAGAGTGTGCAACTTTATAAAAAGGGGGTGCCGGTCTGTGAAGAGATGAAAAAAGTTGAAGCATAAAGGAACTTGGGAGAAATATCTAGGATTTAAAAAAATGTTTTAACTGATGGCTTGTGAGGGAAATTTACTTTGTGAGTTAAGAATTCTGAGTATCAGGAACATGTTGTATTATACAGTACCTGGACAAGCACTCACTCAGTTTTTGGGAGGCACACTCTTCAGTGCAAAACCAGAATTACATGGCTGCTAAAAGTCTCACAATGTCATCCCCTAGTTGGTCTTTGTAAACTCCTCGTTGTTGCCATTTGTTTTTCTTTTGTTGCTTGCTGAAAAGCAGGAAGTTGTGAAGCTGGGAAGGGCTGCCTGGAAGCCACCTAATCCAAGCTGCTGCTCAAAGTGGCAGCAGATTCCTCAGGCCCATGTTCTGTCAGGTTTTGACTATTGCCAGGAATGGAGAGTTCATAACCTCTCCAGGTCCCTCTAGCAGTGTCTAACCATCTCCAAAAAGTTTCCTCTTATGTCAAATTGGAGCTTACCATGTGTCTTGGTTTGAAAGACAGGTGTCTGCTGAGGAAGGCAGAAACCTCCCTTGGAATGGAAGATGCAACTCCCCTTCCCTCCAAATTATTATAATTTTGAAATCAAGGGCTTTCAGGCAGAGATATGGGAAATAGGAAGAACAGTTCTTTACTAATATATTGTCGCCCTGAAAATAATCCTTCTAGTTTGGAGTCAGAACTGTTCGGGTTCTTTTGAAAAGTTACTCTCGAGTTCCCACGAAATCCTGCACAAACAAGATGTGTTTTTCTAACATCTTTCTTGTTTTTCTTTCCATTCATGATAAACAAGGGTTTAATGGACTTCTGTCCAAACCAATGGAGATGGACAGGAGAAGATCTCCCTGTCCAATCCACGGGGTCTCAAAGAATTGTATAAAAGCTGTGAAAAATAAAACTTCCTTCTGCTTCTTCTGACATCTCAACCTGCATGTGTGTGTGTGTTTGTCCATTTGTGCTCTCGAGCAACAATATATCTATGTACACATATTTATATAAAACAAGGCAGGAGGAATACTGGTTTAAACTGACAGAGTCAGATACAACCTGACACACTGACAGTCAGGGTAGTAGAGGCAGTCTGATAAGATGGTGGCTGCAGTCCTCCTGAAGTGATGGATGTAGTTCTGTTGGAGCAGTGATCCTGGAGAAAAGGTCTGGTCTTTTTCAGAAGGTCCAGTGGTAGCTATGTAGCTCTCGTCCCCTGGATATCCAGTGGGAGAAGGCTGCTTATGGTTTTCAAAATCCCAGTTTATATCCAGGATTGAGTGCCTGGTTCCTCCCTCTGGGTGGAGTGTCTCACAATGGGATGGCGAGTTCTGAGATAAGGCACTGATGGGCCATTAACAGGAGATAATCCAGAGGGAGGGAGGCAGGGAGCACTGCCCCACCTGGTTTTCAACAGCTCATGAAGATGGTGATAGAATACATGCTTTTGGGCACCTTTTACTTTCCAACCCAGGACACTATATGTTCTCACACTATTAGGCCCATTGCTTCCACCCTTCCATCACAGATCCCTGAAAACACCTTGGCTTCCTCTTCTCTTTACTCTCCCATCAGGCAAATTCAGCTCTCAGCTGCTCATCATCCATTCTGTGCCTTCAGATCTTCAGACTCACTCGTGTGTGTCCGTGCCAGGCTGGCACTGGGGAGCCCCAAGCTGTGAAGGTGACACTGCAGGCTTGGCTTTGCAGCCCCAGACAAAGGGAAGCAAACACAGCCATGCTGCTAATGCTGCCCTCGTGCTTCTGGCTGCCCTCGAGTTCAGCAGTGTCACAACTACTCTCAACCTTCTAATAAACAGCGAGGAAAAGCTAATTTGCATTCATTCCATGGCTTGAGTAACTTAAGACAATCCCACATGTTTGTTTCTGTGGAAGACAGAATTTGCTGTTGATTTCAGCAGACAACTCTTTTGATCTCTCTCCATATCAATATGCAAATTCCCAAAAACCTAAAGGTTTGGGCTTCTTGAATAATGTAAATTTAGTAAAAAGTTTTCATTGTGTTCTGCTCAGATGAACACTGTGCTGAAATACTGTATAAACTATGTGTTCCTATCTTTGAAATTTATAATTAAATCCAAATGTCAATATGATTTATTTTTAAAACATCTCTCAAACACCATATTAGGAAAGGATAGAATTCTACAATACACAGTGGAGGAAAAAAATAGATCCTTAAAAGCTGTAGACTACAGGCATGCTATTTTACACAAAAGATAGCACTAGATTCAATAAACTTCTGCAGGTCAAGACTATTGAAGTGATTTATATATATGGAAATGGCAATCTGCACCTATTCTTTGTACATACCCCCCAAAAAATACCCTCAAATCCATCTCTGACTTTGCAAGCTCACAGGCACTCATAAGAGCACAACAATGAAAATATATTATTTTGTTTTATGTCAGCAGTACTCACGATGCTTAAGAAAATTGGCTCTGACCATTCCCATTTTATATATACACTCCATTAATTTCTGCACTCTCTTTGCTCTACCAACCAACCTTAACATTTAAAAGCAGAATAAAGCAAACCACTATTTTATCCTCTTAAATATCTAGCTAACCTTTAACTTATTAATTAAAATCAAGCTTTTCAAATGTCTTGGATTCATATAAAGTAAACACAGTCTTTACAAAGAAGCATTTAAGCCTTGGCCACTCAGAGGGTTGCAGGCAGAAAGTTGTGTCTGCCCTGGGCCAAGCATGAAGCTTGTGCTGCAGAACTCAAGCCTTGGCAAGCAGAGCCTTCCACAAGGCAATTTCTCCCAAGAAGAGGCAGAGCTGCTTCCTAGTCCCTTCTCAAATCCCAAACACCAGCTGGAGGCTGTGCACTCGCTTGGATGGCTGTGTATGAAGGTTGTCAGAGCTAAAGGACCACGGGCAGAGTGGCCTTTTATGGCACTGGAGAGATGGCACCAGCATGGGGAGGCTTGGGGAAGGTGTCTGATGGAAGTGTGAAAACATGTGGGATTAAAGGGATGCAAGGAGGCTCTTTAGAAGACAAAGCAGGGAGTTTTTTTCTAGAGAAGTAAAAAGAAGATTGGAGAGAGTTAGGAGGTACAATGCCAAGCACAGCAATTATTTCAGCCAACCTGATGCTTGCCTCTTCTCACAGAGGTTTTAGGCACTGTGCTGGACCTCGGTAACTCATTTAATTCGAGGAAGACAGTAGATTCCACTCTTTCAAAACCAAGGTGTTGACCACACCCTCTCCCCACTGCCACCTGCTGCAGAAGAGGAGAATCTTGATGGGTGGAAAGTTTAATAGAGTGCCCTAGAACCTCCATGTCTGCTGCATCTCCAGCTGCTTTGCTGATGGAGTGACTTCATACACACATCTTTGCTCTACATCTGCTCTCAAAGCCCTAACTGTGCAACCAGGATGGGCCAGGTGCCTCTGTCTTCCCCCACCACCTGCTGACATTTTTCCACCTATTCCCAAGACCAGGTTAAAGTGCTGAATGAAGATAAACAATATCCATTGCCATAACTAAAAGTACAGAGATTAGACAGAGAGGAATGTGGTGCCTCAGACTGGGAGCTGCCATTGGCAACACAGTACAGCAAGGTGGAAATCTTGGTGGTGGCTCTGCCTTACTGGTTCACACACAATGCCAAGTTTTCTTTGGGAAATGAAAGCTGGGATCTAACTATTTTAAAACTGATAGGGTGGGATTATGTTTGAAACTGCCCACTTATGAAGAGAAAATCATTGTGGCTCTCTGTGTCCCACATCTGGCTGTAGGCCCATCTTTAAACAGCACAGAAAACCCATCTGGCAGAAAATTAGGGCTGAGAGATCAAACAGTTAAAATCAAGACTCTCACAGTTAGTTTGGGCCTACTGCACACCAGTGATAGATGTTCCCATTTTATTTGTTGCATGCTCCTACTTAGGCAAATTACATTCTATCCTTCAGATAAGCATGTGAACAATGATTATTTCAACAAATCACTTCTTTGACATGCTTAAAAATATCTGCCTTCCCTGTGAAAAAGATTTAAAAGCAATTAACACATGTAAGGACAGCACTATTGACACAATTTTCTCCTGGGGAGAATGATAATCTGGACAATAACTTAGGAGTTGTGGCAGCTTTTCAGTAGCTTTTGTGCCAGTTAAGGCTAAACAAGTGCAGAGCAAGCCTTTGCTTGATTCACATAAGGTAACTTATTTAATCCAGCATCTTTTACAAACAATTTATGAGGGAGATACACAAGTGTAAAGCTTGAAGCATAGATTATTTGCCCAAAGGTGTCTGCTGTTGTAAGCTGTGTGTAAGGCCATGTGAAGTGCAGTTTGTTGGCACTGTTGCACATTAGCAGCCTTTCTAGAGATTTATACCAGCCTATTTCATTACAGAACCTGGTCCTGTAGTTTTTTGCGCAGAAATTTCTCTTTGCTCAAGCCTAGAAGTCTCTGTCACCTAACAAAGGACTTTTTAAAAAAATGGACTCAAATGCTGATCAGTTTCCCCCTTTGCTGCCTCTCAGTATAAGCAACTTCTGCTAGTGAGTTAGCCAGAAGCTGCTCATAAACTCTCTTAGCATGACTCTCCAATCAGCCTTTTGATAAATGAATTAGTGGCAATTATTTTTTGTATCTAATCTTGGAGCCAACCCCTAAGCTCAAGAAAAGACCTTAAACAGAGAACAAGAAGTTCCTTAACTGGATGAGGGGCATCCAGTAAATGTAAATTGAAGCTACACTCAAGCACTGCTCCTCACCTGCTGGCTTGCTTGCATTTCCACTCCTCTAAACAAAAAACTGAACAAAAATGCTGCCCCCCCGACACAAAATACCCAAGCACACAACATCCCCTACCAATGAGCACACCAAAAAACCCAAAGAAAAAATTCTCCCCTTCTCAATAAACAATAAATCACCTACTTAAGGCAAAGCTCCTGCCAGTTTAGAGGCACACTGCAGTAGCATTAAATTCGCCACGAACTGGCTAAATTTCTATTATTCATTTTCTTTCAAAGACCTTTATCAATATCACCTTTTACTCTAAAGCTCCTAAAACGCTCTGCAGAGTTTTGAACACAGACCACTTGCCACTACCCTGCTCCTCCTCAACAGGTGCAGAAGCAGCTACTCTAAAAATCACCTAAGGTGCAGAGAAATTTAAAAACAACAGAAAAATCCCAACAAACAAAACCCCCAAAAGACTGGAAGGCCTGATTAGCACTACTTTCTGGACAAGAGATGGCTTAGGGCTGACACCCTGGTGCCATAAGGAAAGCTCAGAAGGTGCTGAGAGCAATCTAACCCTGCACAGTGTGTCCCTGGGGGCAGGAATTAGTGGCTTTTATGGAACCATAGGAGCAGGCTGTACCCAGACTCCACAGGTGTGGGCTGGGTGACTCACTCCATCATCACCTCCTGTCTTCCATTAGAGGACTGTGGCTGCAAGTGCAACTTCATTAAGCTGTGAGCAGGCTCTCCCAGCCTCCTGCAGCTCTCCAGCCCTTGGGAAACAAGGCTGTGTGTTTCACCACACAGAAAGGAACTGACACAGTTGTGCCCTCTCAGCCCTGCCTTCCCTCCCAACCCCAAACAGGAACCCAACAAAACATTTCAGGATGTACCAGCAGTTCCCCCAAATGCCAGCAACTCAGGGAAACAGGTACAGCCATGCCAAGAGGCAGAAGCCAAAAAGATTCAATAGAAGCAAAAAGGGCTGGGAATTCCTTTGGAAGAAAAACAAGGCTGCAAGTTTGTGTTTGGTGATGTAATATCAGTATCTTGAGAGGCAGGAATATTTCCCTCAAAGTTCTAAATTACTGCCCTTCAAGAACATAGACTGGTTTTTGATGTGTGATTAAAAACCTTAATAAAAATACAACTGTCCATAGCTCCTTCCCCCTACCTCCCACTCCTGAAGGCAAACCAGCTTGTTCACAATTGCAACTCTCCTACTTCCAGGGCATGCAGGCTGCATCTGTCTCTGAGGTGTTAACAAGCCCCTTACATCTCAAGCAGAAGGTAAGCTCAGCTTTATACACCAATTTATTTAGCACATCTGTCACATACACTCTGCATCACCCATGGATAGTTTTGAACACATCTTGTTTTCTTTTGCTAGTCCTACAAGGCCAAAACTTATTGAAACAAAAATAAACTTTGCTCCTTTTTGTTTGTTGATGTATTTTTCGGTTTATTTCAAAGCTAAGTGCAATCTCTTGATGCCTGTTTAAAAACCATAAAGCAGCACAAGTGGAACCAGGAGCAAATCCAAAAGCAAGGGCAAGGCATCATAACCCATTCATATGTGAAAGGGCACTGCTAAAGACTGACTGAACACACAGGCCAGGGAAGAAGGTTGTCTTGGTTTTGAGCTTGTAAATTGAATGGGTTTAATGCTTTAAAGGCTGGATAGACACAGCTAATAGATCTCTAGATTTGCCTTCTTGTTTTCTCCTTTGAACATGTTATTGCAGCAGAGCTTTGGTAACAGATGGATGTTTGCTGGTTTAGAAGTGCTCCTTACTGACTCTTTTGCTCTGCTCTTTCTTTGAGCTGCCCTTCCATTTGTTATGGAAGGGAAAAACATTTGTTATGTTTCCTGCCGTTTCCTCTCTCTCCTTTGGACTGGAAGCTTGCAAGAGTATCATTATCTCACATGCAACATTTCCAATGGCCACTAAAAATCAGTCATATGCACAGATGAACATCTGCATAAAAAATGTTGGGGTATTTTTGGTTTGCCATATTATTATTTTTTTTTAATCCAGGAAAGACAGAAATCTTCTTAACAGTATTTATAACCCCTGCAAAAAATCCCCCAAACCAACAAAACCCCCAGAAGACCTGATCCTCCCTCCCCAGATAAAACCCTCCACCCTAATACAGTATGGATTTGGTGCCTCCAGTTCAGCAAAGACAAGAGAGATGTGCTTGGAAAGTCTGAGCCTATGTCCAGTGCTGTGCATTCTTTGCTCTGAGTGTTATCTGCTGAAGTTTGCTTCACTTGGACAGAGCATTGGATTGCAGATTGTAAGGCAAAGTGGTAAAAGGAAAACACCTCCAATTATTAGTGTTTTAGGCCTGGCACCTCAGAGTTTACACAAACAAAGCTGTGGTTAATAGGCCTTGGGTTGAGTGAAAAATACACATCTTTCCCCTGTCTATATGTCTGGATAAAGTCAGACCAAAGCATAAAGCCTTTGTACTATGTCCACTGATGCCAGTTCATTTACCAGAGAATATAGAAAAGGATCTGACCCAGGAGAAGTATTTCCTTCAGCCACAAATACTCTGTACCTGTAATGAATTCATCTTCTGATTCTCTTTGTCCCCTGTGCTGGGATCTGGAGAAGATTCCTTGCTTTCTTGCTTTTTTTGCCTACTGTTTGGCACAGAGGCTGTTTGAGCAGAGCTGAACTGTAAATGCCATGATCACAAATCTAGCATCTAGCTGGCACCAGGGAGAGAAAAGGTTCTAAAGGTTCTATTTACAGCTCTTCTGGGCAGTATTAGCCAGTGGACACACTGCTGCTCTGCCCAGCCTTGGGATGACCTTCACAGGAATACATCTTTTGCTTTGTGACAAGCTATGACAAGGCCTTCAGGTTTGTCAGGATGTTCCTCTCATCCCCTCCCTTCTCCTCTGCAATATTCTGGAGTTGCTCAAACCTGTATATGAACAAAAGGCATTTGAAGCAGCTGCATCTGAATGGAAATTGGACAGGTTTCAAACAAAGAGGAAAAAACATTCTGACCTTCATGGTAAGCACTGTGAAATACTGAAAGCTAGCAAATTCTCTTTGACTCTATAAGCTTTTACATCACCCCTTTTATTTTTCTTTTTACAATTTTTTTTTCTCTCTCTAACCCCTGTGCAGCTGATTTAAAACAGAACTCTTTTTCTCTTTAAGTAACAAGGTAAAAAACAGCTTATGTAGTTTATAGAGAAGGTCAAACAAACTTACAGATATTTAAGCAGAAATTTGTGAGTGTCCATTCTGACAAGGAGCAGAAAAGTATTCTGAGTTCTTATTGCCTTCAAATCAACTACACAAATCTTAAATAAATACAGTGAGCAACAACTTACAGTGTGAGATGGAATAGAGAGGTCAACGTGCATGTGTGGTTAAAATATTCATATCACTCAAAGTGTACCTCTGTTACCTGCTGAATTTCATTGCCTTAAATAACTCCTTTAAAATATGAAGTGCATGAATTGCATCCACAATGATAGCTGGAACCACAAACAAAAATCCTCAAGCAAAGTGATTATAACTTGCCTGCTGTCAGTGATGAGCCATAGAGCCTGTCCTGGGGTGGTCACATACCAACAGAGGAGGAAGTAAACACCCACTTACTGCAGAACTCCTCAGAAACTCCAGAACTGCTGACCTGAGCCAGAAATAGATTTCTTTAGTGTGTGCTACAGTGTACACAAACACGTCAAACTTAGAAATTTCCTTTTAAAATACACATTTCTTTAGAGAACCTAAGGAAGTTTTTAAAAGTACCCTCACTTGTTAATTCTGTGTTGATGGTTGAATAAATGAATACTTCTTGCCAAGACACCCTTGTAAAAGTAGCTGTTGAAATCAAGTGGTTCTTTCCTGACTGTTTCCAAGATTTAAGTAAACAATGTTTTCTCAACAAAGCAGCCTCATTTGAGGGTTTTGGATTGAGCTGAAACAAACAGAACACAAAGATCTCAAATGTTCCTAGATGAGATTCAGTGGAAGTGGGGAAAGGTAATGTGGGATGCCCAGATCTCACCCTGTATTAATTCTAAGGTAAATGCTGTTTACACAGGCAGTGTGATACTCACAGAACCTTGTTAAACACTAGCTAATAATTATACTTTGTACTTATTCAGAACCTTTCATCTCATTGTCTCAGAGCCCTCTGCAAACATAAATTCATTTTTACAACATTGTAGGAGTAGCTAAACAATTACTAAAGATGCTTGACCTCTGGGGTGGAAACCATAGAATCACAGAATCATAGAATGGTTTGGGTTCAAAAGGACATTAAAGATCATCATGTTCCAGCCCTCTGCCATGGGCAGGGACACCTTCCACTACCCCAGATTGCTCCAAGCCCTACCCAACCTGGCCTTGAACACTTCCAGGGATGGGTCACCCACTGCTTCTCTGGGCCAGGCCTCACCACCCTCACAGTAAAGAATTTTTTCCTCAGATCCAATCTAAACTTACTCTCTGTCAGTTTGAAGCCATTCCCCCTTGTTCTGTCACTACATGCCCTTGTAGAAAGTCCCTCTCCACCTCTCTTGTAGGCCCCCTTTAAAGCTTCCCCTAAAGCTGAACTCTTCCATTCTCCAGGCTGAGCAATCTCAGTTATATCAGCCTTTCCTCATAGCAGAGGTGCTCCATCCCTCTGATCTTCTGGACTCACTCCAGCAGCTCCATATCCTTCCTGAGCTGGGACTCCAGAGCTGGCTGCAGACCTGCTAGTGTGTTGTCACCAGGGCAGAGGGGCAGAATCCCCTCCCTGGACCTTCTGGCCAGGCTGCTTTGGCTGCAGCCCAGGACATGCTTGGCTTTTTGGGCTGCCAGTGCACAGTGCTGGCTCCTGTTGAGCTTCTCAGCAGCTAGCACCCCCAAATCCTTCTCCCCAGGGCTAGTCTCCATCCATTCTCCTCCCATTCTGTGTCTTGGTACTGCTCCCACCCTCTGCAGGCCCTTGGCCTTGTTGAACTCCATGAGGTTCACACGGGGCCACCTCTCAAGCCTGTCCAAGTGGTCTCTCTGTAAAGGAGGACAATTCCCCACATCCTTACCCAGAGTTAAGGGCAGATTCCATAACTCTGCTGCTGTAGGAATCGGCTATCCTGAACTTTTTACATTAAAGGCAGCAGAGTGAAAATGAAGCTCTAGTTTCCCTGGGCTCTGTTTATAAGAACAACAAAAAAATATTTCTTATAACAAAAGGTCAGGCTCTTAAACCAGTGACATAAAGACATCCTGCACAGCAAACCACAGACCAGGAAAACAAAAGTCAGTCAGCCATCTTAATCTGATAAACTGGTTTTGGCAACAAATTAAAACAGTTGTTTCATGTTTGTGGGCAGATTTTAATGGCTTGTTCTTGCATTTTAAGGTACTGGGTCAAGATTTCAGGTTTATGACAGGAAATGTATTTAACTGTTTTTCCTTTAGACTTCTGCTCTAAATGAATAATGATGATGCAGTGAGTACAGCAAGAGATAACTCATGTCCTCATTGGAATCGGTGAAGAAATGCCTCAAGGTGAGTATCTAGCATAAAACCTAAATTACATATCAATTTATGTGAATAGCAACATGGAAGTTCCCCCAGGAGTCCGGGAGGGTGGCAGGTGGCACAGGCTCAGCTTCATTAGAAAACAATGTCAAAGACCAGACTGAGGATTAAGATTTCCTCTCTAAAAGCAGTATAGGGGAACAACTAACTTTTCCAAATATTCCTATAGCCACGGACTAACTACTAATTGATTACTATCAATGTCAAGAGGCACATCTAGTTTTCATGTTGTTATGGCCAGTGTTTTAATTAAAGAGGCATGGAAAGTGCCTTTAAAGAAGCATGAGATGTGATGGAAAACAGAACTATTCTCTAACAGATGAGCACAGCTTGCCTTGCTTTCCCTTACCAGGGCAAATTGCAGATACCAATGACCTCAGTTGCAATGAGGATAAGAGGAGTGAATTTAAGCTCCTTCAGGATCCCTGATGTGAAGATCTCTTTATGCTTATCTCATCCCTCACATTTAATAGAAAACCCCACAGTCATCTGGAGACTGACCAGTGCAATACCTACTGGTAACATCATGTGTTCTGATGACTTCAGGAATTTTACTGCAGTTTTCAATCCATATATTTCCTCCCAGCTTTCTCTTTGACACTCCACTATAGCCCTTCACTTTAGCTTGCCTTATTTCCCTTCCTCTTATCCCTGCTTAATTCACTCCAGTGCTTCCCTTCTCATCTCTCCTGTTGTTCGTTTCCCTAATCAAATAATCTTCTTCCATTTTTTACTGAGCACCACTTACTTAATATTTAAACAAATTAAATAAACCAAATCAAATTAAATGAACCAAATAAAAAAAATCTGCTGTCCCTATGTAATGTTTATCTGCTTGTTTAATATAATATATTGTTCTGTGGGATAGTGAAACTGTGAAGTCTTCAGCCATGGATTGCCTTAGCCTTTTTTTATAGCATCTAGTGAAACAAAAACATATTTAAAAATGGCATCTAGGTCTTACCATAATAAAGATAATTAGTTATATTGCTGGTGGTTAATAGTACCAACAATTTAAATAAGAGTTCTAAGAATATAAATGGAAATAAATCCGAAGAAAAATAACACACTAACTATTGTATACTATACAAATATAAAGCATATTCTTAGTGCCAACCACCACAAAAATAAAGAAGAAAACCAATAAACCCTCTGTTATTAAAGGAAGTTCCTTTCTCAGAAACTTCCCATCCAGAGCACTATAAGTTATTTCTCTTTCGAGCTGAAGTTCCAAGAAGTTTGAATCAATTTTGCATCTTCCAGCAGCTAATGAAGACTGGTCACGTGTAGACAAAACATTCTGCTGTTATCTCGGCAGGCAGAAAAAAACAAACAGAAAATTTTATAGCTTAAAATATTTCCTCCATAAAACTTTTTTAATACCATGTGATCCTGCTAAGAAAATATGCCAAGTTATTTTGTCGTTTTGGTTTGAAATATGATGACACAAGATGCCTCAGTCCCCCTTACAGTGTTTTCTTGGATACATGGGTTTATTCCTGCAGAAACCAACCAGAATCACCTCATGGAATTTTCTTTCTTGCTGAGCCTAGCATTAAGGTGGTAAAGGTTTTAATTATCCTGGGAGGATAAGGGTACTTTGTTTTATTCTGCAAATTCCAGAATGGAACTCTAGCACATCTCTTTCCAAGTGAAAGTAACACGAGATGCCATGTTATCTCTTAGAGTCATGGCAAACAAATAACAAATAAGCCTTCTGTAAGACAATAATACTATCCCAGTTAAGAGAAAGAAATAATTTTCAGAGAATCAAGAAGAATCAAAGAAAGAAACAACCCATCAGATAATTTCCTCTACAGACTTTTCTAATTACATTTACTTCCTAAAACACAATCTTCCCTCTTTCCAGGAGTATCCAGTATCTATTACATCAGCAGAAAAACTTGGGAAAAAAATACCCTAGAACAGAACCTCCCACTCTTTAAGCCCATGCTGAGATAATGGGGAGGCTTTTATCTACATACTATAGATAGAGAAGTGACAAACAGGGAAGGTGCATGGCTTGCTGTTGGCACAGGAAGGATTTGCCTGAAGCAGGGAACTGAACACAGGTTTACAAAGCTTAACCCAAATCAGCACAATAGCCTTAGGGGTGACTCTGGGACACCTTTTGGCTTTTTCCTGCCAAGTACAGAGCAGGGACACAAGTCCAGCTGGAAGATCTCCAGATGGGTTGTTCCTACCTGCAGCAGCCACCTCCTATTGCCTTCTCCACTGTTTCCTTGGGGACTCCATGGCAGCATCTTAGGTCTGATCTTTCCCCAGTAGCTCCAATTCCAATGTGTGTTGGGTTGTTTTTTCCCAGGAAGGGACTTCTGTGGTGGTGGATTAGTGGTATTCAGATATCTGGTAATCCAGGGAGTTAAATAACCATCAGGACTAACAATGTCTGAGCTAAAATAAAAGATCAGCTCTTATAACCATCCATGGGGTTATCACCCATCTGCTTTCCACCAAGTGCCTTGGATCAGCCTCCATGGAAAATGGTCTCTAAGCACTCCATGCTTCAACTTTGATTCACACTGAAGGTTTTTTATGTTCTACTTCCAGGGGAGACTTGATAGCCCTAGACAGCAATTCAAAGTGACATTTTGAGCAGAAGAGGCCTCGGGTACTTTGGCCTCAATATTTCGAAGCAGAGGACACAAGGCAGTTAAAATGGCTGATGGATTTAATAGTTTTGCAATGTTATCTTCTACTGAAAATATGATTCAATTGTCCTGGTGATTTAATCTATCCCTTGATGTCACAAGTGCTTTCAAATTTTTTAATCTGCTTGTTCAGTTCTGCCTGCAATGTACTGTACAGCCAGAAAATAAGATCATTGTCAGTGCAAGCCAAAGGTGGAAACCTCTCTGGCAAACCTGTGCAAGGCAAAATCAAGGTTTTGGGGATATAGCTGTGTTTGTCTAGTCCAACCCCTACCCCACAGGATGCACTTTTCAAAATGCCTTAAGCTGGATCTGGAGTTTTACAATAGATTAAGATGTTAAAACAAGTGCAGAACATAAAATTCCCCAGGGAATATTAAATACATGGTCAGGGAACAGAGCTATAATTTTTCCATCTCCAGTGGCTAATCCAGACATTTCAGAAAGGGCTGTGCCCCAAAACCGTTTGCACACAGGATTTTATACCCAAATTAGACAAAAGAGCCAGCATGAAAAGAACATTTGGGCTAGAAGTGATCATAATACAACAGGAGTTGCCTTCACATTTCTTGCTGGAATTGTTTCACAGATGGCAAAGCTTCTTTAATGAGAGTTGAGCTCCATCAGGAGCAGAGCACAGCAATGAGCATCCTCTCCTGTTGTACAGAAGAGCTCTGGGATGCACTGTGCCATTTACAGCTTGATCAGGAGGTCTCTAATAAAACTATTTCTTTTGTCACAAACTCTCGATGTATGAAGAACAAAACTTTTCATGGAAGGGTACCAGGAACAAAGCAAGTTGCATCAAGAAAAATGGAATCTACAGTTAAAAAAAACCCCCAAACAATTAAATAAAACAGAGAGAGGATGAGAGGCATAGAAAAGAAAAAAATAATAGCAGAGAAATTCAGTGCTTGAGGCACTTCCATAACACGAGCAAGTTTTAGTTTCCCCTTTTTCTGGAAAAAAGTCAATGTATCCACAGAAATTGTTTTAATGGCACTGTAACAAGTGGCTGAGGTTATATCAGTCCTGCTGGGGGGCTGCTCTCTATCTCCTACTGCAGAGCTTTTATTCTGTGTAAGCACCTAACACCCACTGGGCCTCACTGTGAAATGCTCCCACACTCAAGTTTCCATGGAATACTCACTTACCTTGGACATTGGGTCCCAACCCTTCTCTCCAGGCTACATTGCACTAAAATTGAACTACTTTAAAAATAGTTTTTAAAAATATGCCAGAGAAGGCAATATTACAGCTGATCCTGGCATTCACCCTGGACAAGGCAGAACAGATTGAAATCTTTACTCTTAATCTCTTGGTTTTCTTCCAGCCTCCATTTGTCCCTCTCTACACTTAAAAAACCAAACCAAACCAAAAGAAATACCACCACAAAAACCCCCAACCCCCTAAAAAAACCTCCATCACAATTAACCAACCAAAGCCCACCAAACCCTAACATAAAATAAATACATAAATGTAATGGGTTTTGCTTTATCTCACTGTGAAACTGGATTCCCACCCCTTTAGCTGCCTCCACTTCAATCAAGCAGCAAATAATTTTTGTGCCAAGACCTCTTTCCTGTAGTTTTGTTTGTCTAGAGCAATACTACACTTGCTTTTAAGTAACAACCACAGGAAAGCTTTTGACAGAAATTCTTATAAAGGACTCAATAATCTGAGTCAAGAAGGTTTTACATTTAGACTTTCAGCTGACAACTGATAAATCAGGTTTGAATTTTGCACATAGACTCTGAGTCTAGGTCTGTGCTCATTCAGTCCAATATCTAATTGATCTTTAGAAGACTGGAAAAGCTTCTCTTGTGATAATCTCTGTTGGGTCAGGCAGGACAGGGAACTTTATGAGTATGATTAAAAAAAAAAAAAAAGGAAAAGAAACCCCTCAAAATACCCCCAAAGAAAGTCCAAACTAAAGACATACCAGAAAAGCCCAACAGAATGCCCCCCAAAACTCAAAACAACTCCTTCCCTCCTCCATCCTCACCTCTAATTAATGTTTTGAGTAAAGCAAATTAAATTACAGCTGGTATTTCAAGGCAACCACCTCTGGCTTGGAAATAGTGTGCATTCAAGCAAGAGGCATTTGTTTTTCCTTGGATGCTTATCTCTTCCCCAATGATGGATTTGCAAAATGGGCAGCTGTAATGGCTGCTAGATTGGTTCTGTGCCTTTAACTGATTCCTGTCTGACTTCCGCAGTTTGATTATGATTAACTCCGTGATTTATGCCTTCTTGGAGTGCATAACTCTCTCCCTGTGACAGTTTCACAATCAGCTGCAGGGTCAAGGAGCAACCTCATCTGTGGGCTTATTGTAGATAAACCCCAAATGGTCTAAAGGTCTCGTTTTAAATGGAGAAGCCAACTTCTGGCAGGCAGTAATTGAGGAGGGGAAGTCACATGCTTTCCTAAGGTTGTTGAATGTTTCAACATGAGGTTTTATGGGAAAAGGACTTTGATAAGAAAAATTATGCAGCGACAAACTTGAGAGTGGTTTGGTTTTGTTACCAGTGCAAGCAGAAGGGGATTAGTGAAATGTAAGAATTTGGAAAGCAGGGATGAAAAATACCATGTGCTGTATCATTGTGTTAGATAGGGAGCACAGGAACTTTGACTGATTTCCCTGGCCCTGGGAAGGAAGTCCCACAGGATCCAGAACACACAGCTGCAGAAATAAAGATGCAAAAAAGGAACCAGCATCAACTGGGGTGCTGTGCTGAAAATTCAAGTGTGACCTCACCTTGGTCACATCTCCTGTGAAGTGTCACTCAGTTAAACCCAGCTTCAACAAAGCATGGACCTCTGTGCCTAACCTTTAAGCCCTGTGCAAGGCACCCAGACTGGGGTAAGGCTGCAGGGCTTCTTGTGCTCATGCTGAAATTCAGCAGAACAGGTTTGGTGCGTGTGCTGGTGTCCAAAAATTTGCAAATGGGGAATTGTCCCCTTCTCAAGATGCTGTTTTTGTTGTTCCTGAGCCTGCATAGCTCACATTAGACATGCCTCTGTTATGAGCTCCAAAGACATGGACAAGAAGGAAGAAATGAACCCATAAACCCAAGTTTTAAGGATACAGAGCTGTGGGGAGCAGCACATTTGAAACAGCACACCCAGTGATGCAGGTGGGCTGGGATAGGCAGGATAAAGTGACATCCTGCCTAATAATGTGACAGCATGGTGGCATGGGAGCACAGGTCTCACATACTGGTGGAGGTGGAGGCCTAAACCACTGAACAACTCTGCTGAGGAGGCAAGGATGAGATTTAATGATCTGGCTGAGATAAAAAGTGATCAGCTTCCTCCAAGGCTGGTCAGCAACCTCAGTTCAGCCTGGGCTGCTGCTCTGGATGCTTGGCCCAGTGCCAGCCCCTGGTGCCATCCCACTGCAAAGCAGATGTTGTGCAGGAAATTCATCCTTAGTTTTGTTGCTGAATTAATTTTCAGCCAGATCAGTCCAATGATCTTGTTCACCACACAGATGATACATCAACGTGAAGGAGGATCTGTGGCTAGGGGTGGAGGAAACCCACATCTCTTACTGATGGGCCCCAGGGAGGCAGCTTTAAAAAGAATGTACAACAGCATGCTCCAAGGAAAAACACAGGTGGCTGGTAGGAATTAGGGAGTCTGGAAAACCCTTCCTCAACAGCTTTTGTTTTCCAGCTAACTGCCATGTGCAAGATGGTCACAAATTCTCAGTCACACAGGATTGGGGTGGACATAAAGACACCAGAGGACATCCAAAAGAAGGCAGCAACTGGGCTGTGTGCTCATATGAGAGAGAATGAGCCTGTCACTGCCTTGAAGGAGTGCGAGAAAACACATCCAAAAGGGTTTCCAGCAAGGAAATAAGAGGTGCTTTGAGCACAGTTACTCTGTCTGCTTCCCTGAGGGAAGAGTCAAGCCTGAACGTGTAATGAGTAGCTGGAGGCTGAGCAAGCTGTGCGGGGCTGCTGGGGGGTGGCTGTGTTTGGGGAAGGATTATGCAGCGCTGAGGAACCAACAGATCTCACTCCCACAGCTTTTATAGGCTTGCTCTGTTTTCTCCAGGTTATAAAGCTGTTTTGAAGCCTGGGTCATTGACGTCAGCACGTCACATCCATTCAGCCTTGAATCTTTCCTGACAGTGTTTTCATCCACCTGCGAGCCAGCAGCACGTACAGGCACCAAGCAACAATGGTGAGAGAGGCTTTCATTGCCACCACCACAGCAGAGGCAAGCCTGGCCCCTAAGGAAAGGTTAAGTGACAAAAGCACTCGATTATGAAAGATCTTTGAGGAGAACTGCAGCCTCCAAAGTAACTAGAAAAAGAAAAGCAGTATTTTTTTATTCTTTCTTTCGCAACAGGGCAAGAAATAATGAGCTTACATTGCCAGGAAGGACAGTTTAGTGCTGACACGAGATTAAAACTTTTTAACAACAAAGACAGTGAAGCATGGAACCAGTTTCCTAAAAGAGGACTCTTCTTCAAGAGCAGATTAGACAACTCTGTCATGGATGATTTAGACTAGCTGGATGGAAAAGCAGGGAGATTTCTAGGATTCCGAGTCAGCCATCAATAGATTGAAAATGAGGATCTGTAAAACTGAAGCGTGGGCAGCACCAGCACAGAGCACAGCCAGCCTCAGTTTGCAGTGAGGACATTTCTCCTTGTGACTTCAGGCACTCCACAGCTCTGCCTCATTTCTGCCACAGTGAAGCTGAGTTCACTGCCTCAAAATGTGGGAAAGAGATTGATTAACTGCAGACAAGAGCTGTGGGGGTCGATTTCACTGTTTGGGACAATTGGGAAGGGATTTTCTGTGCCCAGGAAGAGAATCTGGTTCATAATGTTACTTGTCTCTTCTGGCTTACAATTCATAAATCATTACTTTAAAAAAGTGTTCCTAGGCACATGAAAACAGCAAAAATATGGAAGGAAAAAGAAGGAACTAGTCTTGCATTAATTACTCTGTATATCAAACAGTAATTACAGTAGTTAACAACACACACAGAAACTGCTTTGGTCCAAATTCACAGAATCCCCACACAAACCCCTCAGCTTTATTGTTATTGTGGCAGCTGGCATCATATGTGTTTATCATTTGTTTCTTAAAAAAAAAAAAAAACAACAAAAAAAGCTCACAAAAGCTCCATTCTTCAGCATCATAGAATTTATATTGCTTTTCCTTTGTTCATACCAGATTAACCTTCTGAAGGCCAATGGAACAAGGACTACCTCCCATTTTTTCAGCTAAATATTGTGAAGTACATTTTTTATTCAAAAAGCTGGTTTTTGGCATATTTTATATGCTATTACCCACAGTGTAAGACTCTCATAACTACAAAAATGGACAATAGGCCTAGATGTTGTGGGCTAAAGAGGTCCAGAAGCAGCTGCAGAAAACTCTTTGCTTTTGTTATTTGCATACAGCAAAATATTTTTACTTCTTTACTTCTGTGGGGTTCATACCCAACTGTCCTCCACAAGGAGTACAGCAACTGTAATTACCAGCTAAAATAGACACAGGGTCTGTAGACAGATGGAGTCTGCTCAGAGACCTTTTCCTCACATTTACCTTTTGCCCATCCCCAAGTGGTCCAAATCTCCATTCAAAGGTAGCAATGCAGCTTTTTGTAGAAGATGTAATTAATGCCAACAGTTAAGTATGGATCACGAGAACAACAGAAGTTTATGGACCTTGGAACCACACCCACACTGCATGGGATGTACATTTTGTCGAGGGCCTGGGCCCCCGTTGGGGTTGGAACCCCCAGTTCCATCCCTGTCCTCTGCCCTGGGGCTTTTCTTCCTTTGGTTTGTCATGTTGGAAAAAATGCAGCAAGAGATCTTCTTCTGCTGTTTCAGAGTTGTTTATTTGTCTTATCAAAACCTCGGAGGGAGAGACAGCATCCCCTGAGAACACCAGGGCAGAAAAGCAATGGCTGCAGATCAGCAGCTACTTTTATATCTTACTAACAACCATTCCAGAAACAATACAAATCTTATTTTCTTCCCAACACCAGTAAACCCTCATCTTATTGATATGTCTTTTCTACACTAACTTTTTTCCACCAACCAACACACCACAGGAACTGGTGTCAGAGGAGAGAGGAAGAGAATGAGGAGAGAGGAGAAGAAGAAAGAAGGAAAAACCACACCTAAAAATCTCCATCTTGTTCCTATGTAATACATAGAGCAAGATCCTAAAAACTACAACTAAACTCTCTGTGGTTCACTAAACAAAAATCTCTTCACCTCTCTGGTGCATTCAGGCTCTCCCAAAAGTGGAGGGAGCTTCTCCAAAAGCCTAGGTCGCTGGCTAGGCCACTTTTGAGGAGCTCTGGGGACATAAAGAAACCACCAGAGGAGCAGGAGAAGCTGTCAGGCTTCCCTGGACTCTGACACATTTTACCAGGAGTTCTAAATTACATGTTACAGAGCTCCTTGGTCAGCAGATGCTGCTGCTTTCAGGCAGTCAGGGTGCAATGAGCTACTGGACTTCCCTGATGTGACAGGTCCTGTGTCTGAAATTCAATAAACTTAAACTTAACAGTTTCATTTAGGTCTGGCCTAGTCCTAATTAAGAGTCCTCATATTAGGAGCTTGCAAAGATCTGTCTGCATTAGAAAACCATGATGCCCAAAAGGTGGAAAGCCCTTCAGAAACACAGACAAGAAGGAAAGGTTGGCTCACAAAATTCATTGTCTTTAACAAAGCAGCCTGAAGCATGTGACCATCAAGAGAAGGGACAAAAACAGGGCAAATTATTTGCAGGTCCTATGCTTCCTCTAATTGTTGATAAATGTTTCATTTCAAGCAAAGCCTCTTTGTTGCACATTACTTCTCATTCACCTGCTGCAGTTTTCACCAAAAAAAATTCTCGAGCCAAAATAAAAACCCACAAAAATCCTACAGGTTATGCTGATCAAAAAAGGAAATTATTGTAACTTTTTTCTAGTATACTAATATCCCCTCCAAAACCAATCAAGGCATCACTATTTTGGTGTCTTTTATGGGAATGATGCTGCAACAAGGATTTCCATATACTTCCCTTCTGGCTCCAAACCAACTGCCCTGGAATCAGCACAAGGCAGACAAATTATGACTGATTTTCTAATTTCACAGGAATCAACCACCACATCTGAGACCAGGTGATGATATCCTTGGACATAAATGAAGAAGAATCCAAGATTAATCTTTCTATTCTTCCAACTAAATATTGTACAAATATATTTATTAAAAAATTGAGCATTTTATAAAAAAAAGTAACAATTCAACTGATAGTGAGTGGTGTATTACTGTGAGCTAAGGAAAAAAAAAAAGATGGATACAGAGAATATTTTCCAGATGTAGAAGCAAATACAAAAGATATTACCTTGTAAAGAACTCCACTGTGCTATGGATAAGCTGAGTAAATGCTGTGAATTTTTGGGAACAAGGATTGACATGGCTGAGAATAAAATATGTGTGAAAAAATATTTTTAGGGGTGAAATGCAGTTCTGCTAGGGCCGAGCTATGGATATTTATTTTCAACATTTAGTTTAAAAATTGCAGCTCATTCAGGATGACAAAATGCCTATCAGTCTCTATGATCATGAGAAAAGCTGGGAAAAACTGTCTAACACTACAGAGCAAAAAAAAATACACCTAAAATATAATTATTTGAAAAGTGAATAGCAATTGTTGAGTAGTCTACTCAACAATTAAATCGAGTAGACTAGTGATAAATGAGCTCTCCATGCCTAAAATACTCCCAGATATTCAGAATCCACTTAATTTACATGAGAAGTTTGATAATTAAAACAAATTAGCTTTCTTAAACTACCTTTGAGGTGTTTTTTTTTCCTGGAAAGAGAGGCACTGCAGGCAGCCAGGTAATTCACAGAAATAACACAGCCATGGTCAGGCTCTCTCAGGAGCCTGGTTGTTCTGCTAAAGTCACAAAGAACATCCTCCCTCTGCCAACATTTAGCTTTTACACCACTTTTCTTTTAAAATAATTATCCAAGATAAAAATGAAGCCTCTTCTATGTTTTATGTAGGTTCTGGAGACTCAGATTCTGTGGTTACTGCAGTCACCATTTCTTGGTGCAAAATCATTTGTAAATCAAGTGTTTAAGAGAATATTTGTCTGTATTGAAATGATTTTAATTGTGATAGTGTGTATGTATTTGATATTATAAACTGCATATCATTCTGAAAATCCAGAAGGAGTAATACACTTTTTTGGTTACTCTTGACAGAATTGATAGATAGCAAAATAAAGCTAAATTCAGAAGGAGCCCCTGGATCTAATATTAATCCTGAAGGACACAATAATGAATCTCAGGAATACCTGGATTTGTGTTCCCATCCTTTTTCTACAAGATACCAAATTAAAAGCTTGCAGCCTCTCTCAGCAAACTATGGATTCTTTTAAATTCTGATCCGAAATCATATTTAACTCTCCATTATAAAGATCAGACCTTCCAGAAAGGTGCAGTTCTCCTGATATTCAGAAAGGAAATACAATCATGTCTGGTTTTAAGCAACATATAGGAAATTGCTAGGGACTTGTTCACCATTAGTTTGATTTTCCCTTCATCCAGGAATACTCTTGATTGCCCCAGGGCATGGACTCTATTTAATCACACCTTTTCACATGAGCACATTTATAAGCCACTAACTTTAGAAAGTAGATCACTCACAAGATTCATTATGTTTAGCCAGTGATGAACCCCAAAATTTAAGGAAAAAAGAATATGTGTGACAACTTAAGTGACTGCCAGCAGCCTGAATTTCTCTATTTCTTATTTGAAAACTAATTGCACAATTACAATCTGAAATAAATTCTAACCCATGTTCTTTGCAAAGATTTTCACTCTTCCTTATTAAAAAAATAAAATAAAATACAGTCTAGGAGTTCCAGTGGCTGGGTGCTCCCAGCTGCAGGAGAGGCTGGTGTAAGTTCAGAGGTGCCAAAATAACACACAAAAATGGCAACAGCCTTCATGAAAATGTAGCTGAAAATACTTTGAAGGTGACTTTTCTTTCAAATATCCTGAAAAAAAAACCCAAAAAATGCATAGTGATCATTCTTGATGTTGGCAATGTTTACATGCACTTATTAAAAATATAAAAATACCCAAACAGAAACTCCTAATAATTCTGATAACTCCTAATGTACTTTCACATGAAGATCTGCCTAAAAACTGACATTTCTGTAGAATTCAAACTAATTTGTTCTGCACTGAATGACTCATCAGGTCATGTCTGACTCATCTTTGGTTGCTTGTCTGGAGTTTATTGTTATTTATTCAACCTGGATGGCTTTAATTTAAAACTGATTTTCAATTCAGCACAATTTAAAGCTACTTATTCATGTCAGTAAGAACAAGAAGAAAATGATGTGACAAAGATAAGTGGCCTAAGAGCCCCAAAGATTGGATACAATTTGCAAACAGAAGCAATCTTTAATTAGGCAATTTCGGGAACTTAGAAAATTTGGAAGTCTAGTTTTCTGCTAATAAGAATGAAATGTGAAACTTTCTCTTTCAAACAACTTCTTTTTTGAGTGCACAAAAAACTCATGTCAACTGCAAAGTGTTACACCTTTAGGAACATGCAGCAGCACCTGCTTAGCCTTTAATTCATGTACTAAAACTTCTTGTGTGTGTGTGTGTGTTTATTTATATAATTGTTAAAATAATAGAAACCTTCAGAGACATTTGGGTAAGATGCAGCTTTCTTGCACCTGGCATTCAGATGAATAAACTGGGAAAAAAGAGGAATGCATTTGCTTGAGGAGTATCAGTGGTGCAAAATTGACTCTGAGGTCTAGTTCTGCCCACATAAAATCTAAATATTTCTCTAAAAAAAACCCACAAAAAACCAAACACCCCAGGACACAGACAGTGTGACAACAGTGGTGTCAACATGGATGTAAGCTTCCTTATCATCATAATTTTCAGAAGGTACTTTAAAATTTGATGGGCATCTGCCATCAAATATAAGGCCCTCTTTGTCATTTTAAAAACAGATCTCATAAAGTTCATGGAGCCTGAGAAATTAAATAAGAATTTGTACTGGTGAAAGGGATATACTGATTTTTTTTTAAATTGGAAAAGAATGGTTTCTAACAGTGAAGTAAGTGATGGAAGATTTCATAATTAAAAAAAAATAATATCTCACAGAAAAGTGAACAAACCCTGTACACTCTTGTGTGACATTTTATAACCCAAGGGTACTCCTCTTCTGATTGCTCAGCTTCTCTTGCTTTTTGCTGTGCTAAGCTCTGGCCCACCCAGGAGTTCTGATTAAATGAGAAATGCACTAAAAATCTGGATCCATAAAGGATCTTGTAGGCACTCTAGGGCCAAGGTCAATATGGATGCAAGAGTTTCCTTAGAATCAGGAAACAAACAAATGGAAAACCACAAACAACCCACAAATTCTTTTTTAGGAAAAAAAAGCAACAAAGCCCATATCCAGTCTAGCTAAAACCAAATTCCCTCAATCAGAAGCAAAATTTCTTAGATAAATAATATATGAAAAGTTTCTCTAGATAAAAATAAGTGGTTTTTTAATTAAATGATTACCCAAACTTGTAGCCTCACTTGGCTGATGTGGGCAGGAGTAGAATTAAATCTCAATGCTATGGGGAAAGAAAAGGAAACTTGATAGAAGTCACTTAATAGAACAGGACCATAAGATAAAGCTCTCTATGGTCTCTTTCCTCCTGACACAGATTAAATCTGTGGCACCTGAAAGGGATTTCTGCTGAAATATATACATGCAACATACAACTGATATTTACACCTTTGAATATTTTAGAACATTCACATTAACTATGGGTGGTTTTGACTCCAAACCTCAGCGAAAACTATGTAACATTTTATTTTCAAAGTAATTTTGAAGCTGTAAAGTTGAGTAAGGTAACACAAAGCTGTAGCTCCTATCCTTGTTTCACTATCAGATATACAATGATGGCTCACTTATCAAACTCTCTTGTTGTTATTGCACACAAAATGAACAACATGGAGGCAGTTTGTTTTATGTAGGAAAAAAAGCACTTTTAATTTTTTAACTTTGTATTTATAGATTTCTTGCAATGCCTGTGGGTTGGAGAATGAGGTTGCCTCCTCTTCAACCACACTGGTCAAATTAACTGTCTATCAATTTTTCTCCTCTTTAGAGAAAGAATGCAAAACAAAATGAACAGTTAGAAAAAACATTGTTGCTTACATTAGAGGCGTGAGAGGCTCCATTAGAAAAATGCAAACATTCAGAAGGCTGGA
>VZTN01019515.1:1938-40820 GCA_013400515.1 Erpornis zantholeuca | reverse complement strand
ATGGGTACACATGGTTCCAATTAATGTCTCCTCTAGTTTATTTCAATAAAGCCAGTACACTGCTGTTGAGGAGTTTTCTAAAAAAGCTCTCCTATTGCTGTGAGGTCCTTGTCCATCCAACACCACTCTCGAAGCTTCAAACCATGCCCCTGCTCTCTTGCATAATAACCATCCCTGCACTCTCCCTGCATCTGTGACTCAAGGCACAAACTCCAGAAGACAGGACAGACAGAGATGTTGTTTAGCATGTATCAGGAGACTAATATTAGTTCTATAAAGGATATCTCTAAGCAAAGAATGGAAAAAAATCCCCCCAAACAAAAACCTCAAAAGAATCCACAGCAGAACTAGCATGTTTTATCAAAGAAAGATGATTTTTTTCCAGCAATATCTGGGTGAAAGGAGACATTTTGTACTATCCAGCTGGAATAAACCCCTGCCATTCTCCCACATGGGTAACCCTGAAAACACTTGAAAGCAAATTTCCATTGAGTAATGTGGTATTTAAGTTTGGGGTTTGTTTGCCTTTTTTTCTTCTCTTGTACAACTCAATCCAACCCATCCAATCCAGTGGCTCTCAGAGAAGACACTCTCATAGATTACAATAAAAAATGGTTTATGCCTCTAGGGACCCCTAATAGTTTTTGCTCAGCATGTACATAAGCAAACTCTGGCTGAAAATCCAGTTATTGTCTGAGTGAAAAGTGAGTGAAGGATTCTGTCACATTCTGTTTGGCTTTATTCTTCTAACTCATTTTTTTTTTTAACTGTTGAGAATCATGAACTGGACATCAAAAACTAATTTGTAAAAACCTCAAGGGTCCAAGATCTGGCTCAGCTAGAACAATTTTCATCCCTATCATCAGACTTTCTATTTCTACTTTCAAATTTGTTTTTTTAGGCTGAATAACACATTATCCCCATGCTACACAGAGGTGGAGTGCTGGGAGGAGTTTTGCCCAAGTCCTCACAGAAAACTGTCTTCAGGACTGAGAACACAGGTGGTAGAACTCAACTTTTCTCCGAAAAACATTTTTCTGCTGCTAATAAAGTTTTGACAATTGGCATCATTCACCAGTCCTGATTTCATTTCCTGTTGGAAAAACACAGGCAAATCATGCTACTAGCAAAAGTTCTTGGAAAATCAGTAAACTCATAAATTAAACAAATACTTGAAAAACAAACTGATTAAAAAAAAAAACAAAAAGGAAGATTAAGGAAGCATGGCTTGGAGCCCTGGAGCAGCAAGATAATCCCCCCTGCCCAGGAAGCCATCCTGAAGCACTCTGCAAAAGCACACACTTCACTTGGGATAACATTTGGAGTGTGGGTGGCAATCCACCATGAATTTCTTCACAGCTGATGTTGCATTAAGCTGTTTGATTATAAACTGCATAATTAGGGAAAAAAAAAAAAAACTGGAATAGTTTTAAAAGTGGATGGGTACTTATATTGCTAGCAGGGGGGAAGGCTTGGGGAAAATCACATCATTGGTTGGGTTCTGCTTGGTGAATTTATGTTGATATAAAAGTGTGAAGCACTCGTGAGCTGTCATTGTCCATTTTGGGATTCACTGAGGCAGGAGCCTCTGGAGCCCAAAGTGTGCACCTGAAGGCCTTTCCAATCAATCCCTCCTTTATTCCTTGATTCCTGTCTAGTCTCTGTTTCTAGGGAGCCATTTAAGGTATCAGCACCAAAGAGAATCAGCTTTCATCCCTGTAAGAGTGGGGTCCGGCACCTAGAAATTCTACACATAAATGGAACAGGGCTTGTCAAATCCGAAGGCCTTTCTTCACAAGGTGCTTAATCTTCATTAAAAAAAAATGTACTCAGCCAAAAAGTATTATATTATTGTCTGCTGTTTTTGAAGCTCAGACCACTTACTTCATTATTATATTTGTAACTCTAGGGCCTTAAATTTTATACATTTCTGCAATATCATACAATTTCCTGCTTCACTAAAACAGCTGAAAATTTGAAAAGATATAGCTTTTCATCTCCAACTAAACCTCATAAATTGGTGCATAAACATTATAAAAATGGATGCTGCAAATGCAAGCAAAGCAGAATAATTAAAAAATAAAGCTGTTACTTCCTGATCATAAGATAACATAAAAGTCAAGGAAAACATGGAGTATGTAGTGGCGATGACAACATTCACCTCTAATCCATCACTCTCACATTGATTACAATTTTGATCTCATGAGTATTTTCACGAATCCAATTAATTTTAATTAATTATGGGGCAAAATATATTCATGTGACTCACAGTGGCAGCATTTTCCCCCCAGGATGTGAGGCAAAATGCAAAGAAGTCAGTGGAAAGATCACAGTTGACTTTAATGGGCTTTGGCCTGGGTCCACAGTGTGAAGCTTATTCGCCAAAATTAGCACCACTCAACTTTGTAAAGACTCTTTGTCTTTGGAGGAGCTGTAGACCCAGCTCTAAAACTCTCTTTTGATTAATAAAAAAAGATGAAGACCTTTCTGAAAATTGTGCTTAGAACACACACACACACACAGACACGGAAGAAAAAGCCCTTGAGGAGGTTTGTCTTCACCTCCCCAGAGTGTGAGGAGCCCTGCCAGGTTTCCCAGTGATAACTGCAGCACAATAAATGTGTTTTTCACCCCAGCAATGCCCTGTGACGCACGAACCTTCTCTTTTCACAGGTGCTCCCTGAAAGCCAAGGAGTTCTTTTGATGTTTATTGACAGTCAGCCCTGCTTCCAAGTGAAAATATGGTTGTTAGGATTAATAAGTTTGCTCTGCCATAAGTCTCCGGGTTTTAGGTGAGAGAACAAAATGGCAAACAAATATTGAAAAGGTCAGAAGCCCAAACTGCTGAAACACATACATCACTTACCTCTGGATCCACACTGTCAACATCTCAGAGTAACAGTAACTGTGGGGCTGCTGTTAATATTTAGCACCAAAATGGCATTTCAGTTTTCATATGTTGTAGCAAGAGTTCTGGGAGAATTCACCTCCAGAACTGGTAGTCCAGCCATTTTTGGGTTTAGTTTTCTGACCACTTTCCTTTTAAAGAACATAATGACTTTTCAGAAGCCTGGTTACATATTGCCCTTAGTCCAGGGACTTTTTTTTTTTTCCTGGATAACAGGAACATCTACAAAGTCCTTACTTAAACAACTCTTATGCTATCAGATGGCAAAAATACAGAAACACTCTGGCACTTAGTCAAGAAAATGTGCACAATAGATTTCCCCGAAAATCGGTCAAGTTCAATTCAGTGATCGGTCCTAGTTCAATTCAAATCTTTGTAAGCAGGCAACTAAGGGCTGGATCAGGTATTTTATGAGGAAATCCATATTCCCCACTGTGAATTTTATTTGGGACAGTTCACATCCTGGAAAGGAACTCTTGACAGGATTCTTCAGAGTTTTCTTCGCATTTGCCTCTGCACAAAATTATTCAAATCTTCATGTAACCACCCTTTACCCTGCTGTGTGAAGAAAAGAAATAGAGCAGAAAAATGAAGCTTCTCTTTATCATTCCAGCATGGCTCTGTCACAGACAAATCTATATTTTACAGTCACATACTTAATAGGTAACACATGTGTCTTGGTGCCTTCCCACGTAACAGGTCACAAAGCCATCCAAAAAAACCTGAGCTGAAGGAAAGCAATTAGTGATCTGCCTAGTCCTGGCTGTCAGCTCTCTATCCAGGTACTCAGTGTGCCATGTCTGAGCACCCCACAAAGATTAATGCAGTCTTTCAACACTGCTGCTCAGGAGAGGGCTCGTTTTCTGACTGCAGATGCAGTCCAAGGAGAAGCAAATTGCTCACACTGAGTCAAGACAGCTTGTCAGAGGTGAAAAATGAGCACAGGTCTCTGAGCTCCGGATGTGGTGCCTTGATGGTTCTCCCTTGCTGGACGTTTCTCTCAAACACATCCCTTTCCTCATGGCAACAGGAAGGGTTCTGCAACATATGAAAACCAACCAAACAAACAAATTTAAAAGTAGACAGCTGTAGCCCCAACTAGTAAGTTCTGAAGAAGGATTAGTAGTGCCATATATTAAGGCATGGTAAAATATCTTTTCTTCTCAGTGCTGAGTGGTAGCATCACCAACTGTGTGGCTGGTAAATCACAGTGTAAATCACCTTTTCTCTTTAGGAGTGTTTTTGCCTTTCCCTACTCCCATCTCCTTCAAAAGTTAAAAAAATCCAAACTGAAATACCTCTTTCAAGGCCTATTGAAATAGGCATTTAATTAAAACTAAAGACTAATTGAGGAAGGGTAAATATTCCTAAGGAAAGCAGGTAATTAGTGGATCAACACTTCACCTGTCCTGAGCATTCTCAGAAGTGCCAGTTTAAACCTTGTCCATCACAGAGAGCAATCAGGCAGAAGGAATTCACACTGGTCAAGTAACAGCACACATGACACAACACCCATGGTGGTCAGACTCTGTTTTCATTAAAGAATAAAAATTTCTTTTTCATTAAAATATCCACTTTGATCCTCAGAACAGCAGAGAAACAGCCCCCTCAGAGAGCTGTAATTCTTTACACTTTTCTCCTAAAAGACGAGAGAATGGAGCTCGTTGTGGTTGTGATCAGAAAAAATGGTGGTGTGCAGAAAACAGCAATAATCAGAGCAACTCGGTCTCAGCACAGGTTTTCCAGAGCTGCCCTTGTCATGTACCCACCCAGACTGCAGCTGCTGGGCTCATTCTGTGCTACAGGGAAGCCTTTCTGGGATTTCAATCAATATCTCCTTGGGAGGGACACATCTCTGTGATGTGGAGCCCCCGAGCCAGCCTAGGCCTCTCGTGTGACTCACGGTGGGAGATGGAGGAATGAACCCCACCCCTAAACACATCTCCAACATACTCTGTGCAAATTACTCTCTGGTAGGTTTTAGGGGGGTTTTTTCTCCTCTCTGGTCTTTTGACAAAGTCGAAAGCATGGACTGACACCCAGTTTAGACAGGCCTCACTTCCAGATGGCCAAAGTTAGGAGCAGTAAAGCCAATTCAAAGCCTCGGTGTTTTGGAATTGTGGGCGAAAGTTTAGGAAAAATACCATCCAATTCCACTTCCAAGGCTTAACAGGAATTGTGTCAGGGTTTAACACCAGATTTGGGCTGGTTGAGAGCATGGTGAAGGCAGGAGGAATTAAGAACGTGGCCATGACCATGACAGCAGGTATTTTATGGACATAACTAAGTTAAATTAAAACTCGTTAAAATCTTATTTTTCCTTCTGTCAGCTAAAACTGCTGTAGCTAGGACATCCCACTGGAGCTGACCTCCCATAAATCATGTCAGAAGGAATGGGGATCTCCTTTGTACCCTGTCAGAATCACCATGTGTTCAAAGGTGACAGAAAGAATAAGAGTTCATTACTAGTAACTTAATTTTGTTAAAAATGCCAATTGTACTTATCCAACACTCATTTTTATAAACATTTATTGGCACATCTTCTCAGGTACCATTTCATTCTGTTAGCATTTCAGGTGCTAAAACTGTTTGGAGTTATAGGATGTGAGTGACAAACCACTTAGCAGATAGGATGTACCTGTAATTATTCTAGATCAATTCACTGCACATCTTCATGTCTTCCTGCATTTAATACATCACTATTCAATACCAGCACTAGAATGAGCTATCTTGTTCTCAAGTCCCTCATTTCTCAGGAGGTTACTGCTTTTTGAGACTACAGAACAAATAATCTGCCTTTTTCTATTACTCTCTTAAAATTTAAAGTATTTGGTGTTCTCTTAGAAGCCTAAAATTGATGAACCTGAGATTTAATTTTAGATTCATCTTTGATTCAGTGATGACAATTATGTTCACTGTGACCCACCATAACAGAACTTTTCCAAATATCATTTTTCTTATTTTTTAAGGACACCAAGTTGTTTTTATTAAGTTCTAGCATTGTGCAATAAATAACCTGGTTTTAATTCTGTCTATTATTTTAAAGGAACAGAGAGTGCCTTACTGCACTTATAATTGTGCTTTTTAGATTTTTTTAAATTACTTTTAAAAATTTTGCAGATATTTCAGACTGGAAAGAAACAGACAGAAAAGAGAAACTAAAGAATTTTTTTCTGGTGAATATCATTATAACCCCTAAAGGATTCTTATGTTGAAAATTTCTGTCTCTCACACCAGCTCTTTGGCACATTTTCCCTGTTCCTGGGCTTTGGTAAAACGAGCAATGTAACTGTAACTAAGAGTGCAACTGCATTGAAAATGCACAAAATTTAGATGCTGTGACTTAGCTGCCGTTTGGGCAACTAATTCAATGCTTTTATAAAGCCTGAGTTTACAAATAAATTTGTGAAGGGAACAGTTTTGTTGTTCCATCTCACCTTAAGCTCCAAAGCTGATGCCATGTGGCAGCAAGATGAAGAGAAGATGTTTAGAAGATTTTTGAAAATACAAGAATGGAATGGGGATGCTGGTGTCTCCCTCTCAGCAGTTAGAGGCAAACACACATGACCTCTTACACAAACAGGAGTTCATGAAGTCCTAACTAAATAAGGATCTGTGCCTTATCAGATGAATATTTTTTGCTATTTAATTTGGAAATTTTGTTCCATTACATTTATCTTCCCATTGCTGTACATTGTCTTTTAATTTCCATTTAAATTCTAATTACAGGCCATGTGCATTAATTTGTTTCTGTTATCACATTTTCTGGACTAGCAACTTTTCCTGGACAGACATCCCCAGCTACCAGCCCCAGTTCTAGTCCCACCAAATTCTGCCTTAGTCTTAAAATATCTGTCCTGCTGAAAGTTTTATTGAAACTGGAATAATATTTCAGCAAAAGAAAAAAAAGTTGTGGTTCTGATGAAGTGCCACTTTCCAACACACATATAAACCATTTCAACAAATAATTCCTGACCACATTTATTACATAACTGAATTTTTAAAGGTACCTCAGAGAATAAGTTAAATAGGGTCCAGTTATGTTTTCTGAGAAATCTCCCAGCTTCCTGATTTTCCTGTGGTTATATTCCTAAGCAGTATGCAGCATTAGATGGGCTATGCTTTGCTGAGCAGCTGAAAGCATTTTTGATTTCTCTGTTATTTTTAGCCAATCCATATGAGCAAGTTCAAACATTGCTGCCATATTTTGACTGAAGTAGACTCAGTTCCTTAAGGGCAGGGAATTATTGGAACCATAACTGAGAAATGCATGCATTAAGAAAATGGTGGCTAGGTAGGTAAGTAAAAGATCACATCTTTTTTCTTTCTTTTTTTGTAATAAGGAAGAGCAAGAAGATGATGAAGACCCTATTATCTTTACACCCCAACTTTAACCAGACACTGGGTTGGCTCTAGTGCTATATTTTCCTCACATCCCTTTCGGTCACCAAGTAATAAAACGAGAGTATCACGGCAAAAGTCCTACATGGAAGACCAGATCTGCTACCTGGGGAGAAAAAACCTGCCCCTTTTCCAGATCTGCTTCCAGTTCCTTTCCTCAAGCCCAAGAGTGGCATGTGGGAAGAGCTGTGACCCCATGAGGTGAGGATGGTCCTCAAAAGCACAGTCCAGCCCTGAAAGGCCTGGCGAGTTACTAGAGAAGCCATGATGAATTTCTACAGAAATTCCTGTATTTTCAAGGGCTGAGGGTTGTTTTCTCTTTGCTAAAGGTCAGCTTTTTTCACAACCTGTTTGCACTGAGCTGCATTCAGTGCTGTGAGCAAGCACAGCTCAAGAGCACCACGAGAGCAGACAGAAGTACACGCTCAGTGCGAATACCTCAAGAAACCTTCAACCAAGCATTTGTAAAGTTCCTAACCAGTCATCGCCCTTTAAAAAGATTACATGGTGATCAGGGAATGTCTTACTGGGGAGGAAGTTTGTTTTTACAAGCTGCTGGATGTGATAGGGTGTTTTTCTCTAAATCATAAATCTGCTGACTTTTGTGGAAGCTTTCGGAAGGCATGAAACATGCAATTGTTTCAGCGAGGGGTTTGCTGGAAAATGCCTGATGGTTATCTTTAAATTATTAGTTTAACTAAAAGGGAGAAGTTGAATAGCTATAGATGGATAGATAATTTACAGGGAAATACCTGGTTGTATCTGCCTCATTCATCTACAATTCTCAAGTTTCCTCAAAGCCCAGCAATAAAAGCTGCCCTGGGCATCACTGGTTAACAGTGAGGGATTAAATGCATTCAAAAAGCCATACTACAAGGAATCTCTGCAAGTACAGAGTTAATATAAACCCCTTGTCTGGTCCAAAGCCCATGCAGTGAATGATAGCTTTGGCTTATCACAAGACAAGCAATTTAGTGCTTCTCTCTGACTCCCAACATCCCTTAAATGGTGGCTGTAAGACCACAATTGCCTTGAGCTTTTCATTGTTTAATGGCAGTCTCATGTAAAGGAAAAGTAGATTCAGACTTGAGGAGAAAGGTACAAAGTATCTAAAGGGCATATAAGACTTTTTTTTCCCCCTGCATATCACAGGAGTTTTCTTCAGTGTTACTGCTGGGATCAATTTTTTTCTTCTGAGGGATAAAATGCACCTCATCAGAAAGAGTCAGTAGATGAAAACAATACAGCCTCTCAAATACAAATAAATCCAAAGGGTTAAATTTTATCTTCACCTTCAATTACTCCTATTATCAATTAAGCCAAAGAAATAACAATCACTAACCTACCCTTATCTGACATTAGCATTTACTCAGCTCAATGTGTTTTATATGCATGAGCTTTGGCTCACAGCTGCTGTGGAACAGGAGAGCTGCATTTTACTGACACAGAAGCTAAAGCAAAAGGGAAGTTGTGCACCTGCTGATAATCCCCCCAAACTCCAAAGAAACATTATCAGAGATCTCAGAAGGCAAGAACAGCTGGAAAGGGGAAGGACAGTAAAGGTAAGACCGTGGGATTTAATACACCTCCCTGAAAGCATGTGAAGGACTCTGAGATAAACAGAGAAAAAGACAGGTGATAAAGGATTTAATTATTTTTTTTTTTTTAGCAGTCGGGTTGGGAAATCACACTTTGCTCTTTTCAGGAAAAAAAAAGTCATGCTCTGTTCTGATTCAAGAAAAAGAACAGAAACTTGAATTTCGTTTCAGAGCTGCCCCTTTTCCACGCAGATGAACATGATGCTTACATGTATTGCAAATTCATCCTAACAGATGAGAAAATTCATCAGGCTGAGCGTGCCAAGGGCAGTTCCTGTAGGGAAGAGCATGCAAGGGCCCCATGACTATCATCATGTCTGATCAATTTGAGGCCTCCAGCCCAGCACAGCAGGGTCATGTGAGGAGGCTGCCAGTATCAGCCCAGGACAAGAACTGAAGGGATGCCTGGGGATCTGCTTTTGCCTGTCTGGTTGTCACACCTGTAACACTCAGTTTCATCTAAATACAAGTGGAAAAGACCCTTCTCAAGACAAATAATCTGCTCATTCTCAGACAACCCTTACCGTCAGTCATATACAAAATAAACATTTCTTCTATTTACTAATGCTATTCCCAAATGATGTTTCATGAACTTTGCTATAAACTCTATCATTTTCAGCATTGGCCAGCAATAAGTTCAAGCTAAATGCATATTCAATGAATAATTTTATGGTGTGACCAAAACGATATATTGAACTCAGTCAAACTAGTTCCTGAGAAGTGACCTGAAACTCTCTCCAGGATTTATAATTTCTATAAATTGGCAGTGGCAGGAGTCAGCTGAAAAACATGAAACAATAGAATGCTTTTGTTAAAAACATTTAACACTATATTTTTCATTTCAATTAAACAATCACAGCTATAAATTTTCTGCAGGAGGCATTATTTCCCACACAGTCCAGAAATTACCTCTGGGACTTCATTTTCCTCCAGACAAAGCCTGAATTCTTTTGGAGTGCATGTGAATATCTGTGTGTGAGAGTACTGTTTATCATGCAATAGATTGTTTAGCCTCCTGCAGTTTACAAATAATAGAAGGAAGTTCCTTTGCTTTACTACAATGGCATCTTTCTGTAGTAGGGAAATAAACCTATTTAATTTGAAGTAGGGGCCAGCATTTCATTAACTACTTTTCTCAGACCAGGAATATTAACAGAGTTTTAAAAAAATGGTGTCATGTCATGTAAGGGTCCTCATAATGAAACTAAACATTTCTAAATGGTAAAGAGATTATGTCTGAGACAATGGTGTTATTCAATGTATAAGTGTATTTCAGTGCTGGTGCTACAGGTGAGAGATATAAACCATCAGAAGGAAATAAACAGCCAGTTGTTCAGCTTTTACTGCCTCTCACGTGCTGCCACCTATGGCAAAGCTCCTCAATAAAAGAGGATATTATTGTGCTAGGCCCAGGGACTGGGTCACAGGGTTCAGTTTCTGGCTCTGTCCCAGGGTTAATTGGTGACTTCAGTGTGTTTATCACAACTCCATTAGCAAAATGGTGACATTAACATTTCCACCCTTTCTCTCTTTTGTTTAGATTGCCAGCTCTCCCCAGCAGAGTGTTCCAGAGAAAAGATCTCTGGTAACATATCTATAATTTCTTTTAAAAGCTGAGAGAAGTAGGAAAGGATGGGCTACAGAGTCAGGATGAAACTCCTTGTAAATGTAGATCTTTATTTCCTAAGTTTCCTTGCTCACATATTGGAATACAGGAAAATGCAAAAACTTCTGCACATGCTGATAATGATAACACAATAATGAAAATTTTAAAAGGATCGTTTTCCCTCGGATAAATTACTGAAATTAACATGTCAATTCTAATAAAATGTCAACAGAACAAAAATTTTTAATGAAAATTACAGTTTTTTAAGGCTTGGTGGCCCTTCCAAAATACTACATGGTTTGACCTTTGCTGTTTCGATAAATTTTGTGCCACCACTCTTTTAAATAATATTATATTGCATGTAATACTATGTTGAAAAAACAAATCTCAATGAAATGTGAACATTTGCAGACTTTTTGTCATTTGGGGAATTTCTACAATTTTGCATTTCCCAAAAGAAATTCACTTTAGTGACCAGGAGTTAAGCTTAATTTTTTCATCCTGGGAACCAAACAATGGGAAACTCAAGAAAGAGGTAATCTGTGGAGTGAAAAATGAGAGAACCTTAACAAAACAATCCACAAAAAGATCACAAACAAAACCTGGAATATAAATATATTGAGACATATGCAAATTTCCTGGACACCTTTCACCAATTCTTTCTGTTAAAGATGTGTTGTGGATATCTGGGAAGAGTGAAAGAATATCCCTCAGTGGGAAAGTTCTTGGTAGAAAGCACAAACCCCATGTGGAGGGAAGACAACAGCTTTCAAACCCTGCTAATGGTACATGAACATCACCATTTTTTCACACTGATGTGACCACTGTGTTATCACCTACCCATGTCAGATAAAAACTTTCCCAGGACATTGCTGCAACAAGGAATTACAGAAATGGTGAAGGCACAGTCATAAATCCAGGCAGGGAACAACACTCTGCTCCTTTCCTAGCAGCTGTCAGAACCAACTGTTGGAGCAGATGAAATGTAAACTGCAGCTCTGTCACACATACTTTTGAGATGTGATGTCCTGGCCAAAGAAAGATACAAACTTGTTTATCTTAAAAAAGAGACAAGAACACTGACCTTGAAGATCAGATCAAGTATAAAGTGGCCTAAAATAACAAACAAAATGTATGTCATATCTCCAAGATTCATTCCTCAAGTTTACACATGAAAGTCATAAGTGGTTCTGGAGAGCTTGATCCTCTGAAATGCTGTTGAGAACTCAGAGGCCAAGAAACTGACAGTGGAACTTTGGATGCTCATCATCTTCTAGGATCACTCTGATGGAAAAAAAAAAGAAAACCAAAATGCCCCATTAGATTAAAATCAAAGAGCTGAATACTGATGGCAGAATGCTGCTCTATCTTGCTTTTAATGGACTTATTTTTGGAGCAAGAAAGGCTTGCCCTCAGCTGAGAAGGGCAAGGTTGGGAAACACTTAAACAAACTGGGCACACAAGTCCATGGGGTCTGATGGGATGCAGCCATGAGGGCTGGGGAAGATGCCTCATGGCCTCGCTGGATCATCTCTGAAAGGTTATGGCAATTGGAGGAGCTTCACAAGGAATGGACAAAACAAATTCCCATCTTCACAAAGAGAAAGAAGGAAGATCTAGAGAACTGCAAGTTGTTCAGCCTCACCTCCATCCCTGTGAATCTGGTGAAGCAAATACTCCTGGAATCCTTTTTCAGACACATGGAGGATATAAAGGTTGAGTGGCCAGGATGAATTCCCAAAGGGCACATCATGCCTGACCAAGCTGATAGCCTGACTGGCTTGGTGGATGACAAGAGAGCAATGGATGGTGCTTACCTGGCTTTGGCAAGGCTTTTGACACTCTCTCACATCACATACCCCCTGGCAAATAGTTTAAACACAGGTTAGGTGAGTAACAGGGAGGTGGATTGGAAACTGCCTGAATGGCTAAACCCAGAGAAGTGTCAGCAGCCACAGAAAGTGCAGCTGGAAGCATCACTAGTGATGTATCTCAGGGGCCCATACCATGTCCTTACCATTTCACCACTTCCTCAGTGTCCTGGGAAATGGGGCAGAGGACATCTGGACAGATTACATGGAAATTAGAGGAGTGAGGTGTGTACAAGATGGTTATATTGGTGTTCAGAGGGACTCAAACAGATTTGGAAGATGTTGAAAACCTCACTACATGGACATCACACTGGGCAACCTGCTCTAGGTGACCCTACTTGCTCTTTTCTAGCATTACTGACTCTGTGGCTCTATAATCTGAGATTAGTTTGAGTGTAAAATTGAGCCACAAACAAACAAAGAAACAAACAAAAAACCAACAAACCCCCAGATAACAGAGGGTAAGAAAAACCGTGACAATACATTTTTCTTCTAAATTGTCTGCAAGATCCAGGAAAGTAATGTCTATTTTCTGAAATATTTGCCTGTTTGTTTGTTTTTTTGTTTTTTTAATTTATTTATTCCAGCCATCTTGGTGATCCTGCCATGTCGAGCTCCAAAGTAAAATCGTGCATCTGCAATTAATTAGAGCAAATTTTAATCTCAAGCTTAAATACTAATGGAAAACAAATTTTAAATCTTGCTTCCACAAGCATTTTCTCTAGAAACATAGGACTGGAATTAAGTTTGCATAGTCAAGGACGTAAAACCTTAGAGATTGTGATCAGTTGTAAACCATAAACACAGGTTGAATTCCAGAGCTTTAAGATAAAACAGCTGACATGGAGAAAATAGAATTCATCCCAAGTGGAGGTAGCTTTCTATTCCTTTAGGAAAAAACCCTGTAGGAGCTGGTTTTACATAAAATTTACAAAGCTGCAGATGCATTAACTAACAATAATTAATTACTATGTAGTATTACTCCATCTGCTGCTGTAATAGGCACAAATATCTTTATGCATGTTATTGTACATTTTCATACCTACAGAGGTTGAGAGACTCACCTCAGCCTCACACAAATCTGCACTAGCAACACCTCGTGCCTAGTCTAGCAAGTCACATCTGTTTCTATTGAACTTCTTTAACAAATCAGTGTTCTGGTCACAGGATAACAAAGACTGGATTGCAATATCTGTACCTGCACCATTCTCACTAACTTCACTGTAATTAAAGTTCAAAGACCTTTCCAAACATCCACACTCGACACAAGTCGTACCTTGAGTTAGGTAAAATTTATCCCCATAAAAAGGAAATTCACCTTTTCAGGATTTATGGGGCACTTATGTCATAAGGTTTGTGCTAAGCTGCTGTACAGGAGTGTGTTTGACCCCTGGGCTGCTCGAGGACGTGTGTTGTAATTCAGAAGCCTCAGGTCAGTGGTGGATTCAGTTTAAGGCCTTATCTCTCTTGAAATCAATGGCAAAATAAAAAGGGCTATCCATACTTTTTTTTTAACTTAGAGAAAATTCACATTTGGTCCTGTTGCAGAATTAATGGAAGAGAAGATACATTATGGGTTTTTTCCACTAGAGGTTCCTTGGTATGAATTTCAATGGCATAAGAAAGAGAGAAAATAAAAGTGCATGGCAAGGGTTTGAGACTTTTAGATCAAGGAGTGCAAGCTCTGTATCAGTCATTCCTTACCCTCTGTTTTGAGGGATACCAAAACTTGTTCTATGCTGCATATCTGCTTCACATTTCACATCTGTAATTCTACACTATAAAATTCAGCACACAGAAAAAAAGGAGTCACAATGAGAGAAGGAAACAGTGCTCAAGGATTTCATTAGTGTTGTGTTGATTTGATTTACACAGGGCAATACAAAACCACATGCATTGCTCATCAGTTCACAAAGGAAATAAGAACTAAACCCAAACCACCGCTTGGTCAAAAAGAAAAATCGAATGACAGTAAGGCAGAAGAGTTTTGCAGTATAAAATATTTGTAAGGAAACTTGCAATTTTCCAAAGATCTTATTTGTTTGCACATATTCTGAATATGCAGGAAGACATACAGCTTCCATCTCAATAGATTTTCTATGATGAGACAAAAGCAATAAATGTAAGCATCTATATTCTTCTGGGTAGGAAACGTGCACTTGTAGAATTGAGTCAGGGTAATTAGCACAGAAATTCTTACTAAGACCAGTCTGGCAAGCTGGGTTGTTGCCAAGACATTTGTCCATTCACTCCCTAATAGCACAGAGTCTGCCCAGTGAAGTAAAACCCTATAAAGATCAAGTTCGAAAAAGTAGACTCTAATTCACTTATCACATTTTTCATTTAAAAAAAAAAGGGAAGTGGAAAAGTGGACATGATTGCTTGCTCTGTTTTCTCTGGGTATTCAGGCTGATGTATTATGCAGCACAAAGAATCAGAATTGCACCTAGGGATTAATCTTTACGCAGAAAGAAATAGTTAATCAGTATCATTTATCTTTTTGGAGAGAGCAATTAATTGCACGCTTAATTCTAAACCAACCAAACCTCTATTGTGTTCAGCTATAACAAAGTGTATAAAAACCACACCACAAAGTCCAGGCAAAGACGTCAGCAGAACCACAGAGGTGCTCTGTGCAATAGATCTGAAAATCAGGAATGCTGTGAGCAAATTAAGCTTGTACTGAGGGCCTGTCCTTTCCTCAGACCCTACAGCCCAACTTTGAGTTGACTTAACAGCACACGTGGTCAGAAATTATATAAAGTTCATTGAAATATACAATAGAAAAGTTATTAATATGGTGGCCGTATTTTGAAAGCATTTGTTGCTTCCAAAAGGAAACAAGTGATAATTCAGGAACCATCATACAAAGTTTTGCTGGTAAGAACCTAAAGAGGCACTAAAAAAAAAATCCTTGCAGCATCTTGAAGGATTGCAAGTGTTAGAACTACAGGATTCAGATACAGCTGGTCCTACCACTCATTATTCTTCAAACACTGAGTTAAGCTTTACCTGCTTTATTAATTAGATTTTGTTGGGTTAATTTTCAACATACTTAGCCTTATAATCTGAAAGATTCTACTGTTTCTCTGATAGTGATATTTAACATCTCCTAGAAGGGAGTTCTACATGTGTATTAGCTTTAATGAAGTAAAGACATTGCCTTGTAACAGCAAAAAGCAGGGGCTGACCCCTGCAAAAATAAAAATTACCCCAAGAACCAGAATTCTTAGTTCTAACACATTTATATTCAATGCTGGCACTCTACAGAATATTCCCAAGGCATACAAAATAGCCACAAATAATTGGTCTAAATCCTGCAGGTTTCTACTTCCACCATGATCCTAAATTTTAAAAGCTGGCAATTGAAGAAGGTTGGAACATAGTTAGATCCTTTTTGACCTTGAAACTTATTGTGTATTTTTATTTTAAATGATAAATATTAAACTTCCCAGAAAAGCTGAAGTATCTCTGTTAAATTGTTAGATTAACTCCCAAATGATGGAAAAAAAAAAATAATTTTAGGAGTAGATGTGAAGTCACATATGAAACTGAGCTAAATAAAGGCCTTCAAAGCATATAAAGGTACATTTTTCAGAAAGTTTAAGTTTATTGACCAGGGGAGAGAGCCTCTCAGAATGAACCCTGGCCAGCTGGAAAAAATTATATTCATTATATTTGTAATTGGAGGGATCTGTATTGAAAGATATTTATCTTCTCAGGTGAGCAGAGACAAGAAGATAACTGTGTACTTAGAAAGAGAGGGGTAAGAGTTGCAGCTCTTAGCAGATGTGAGCTCAGATATTGAATTCTTGTGCCTATTTAAGCTTAGGGATAGTTGCCCAAGCTGCACAAGTGTACTTATAACCAGGAATACTTTTACAATATCAAGATTAAAAAGCTTAAAACGTGATCATTTATTCCTCCTTTAAAGTTATGTCAGTTCATACAAACATAGCAAGCATCCCATTTATGATCCCTTTGAACTGCAAGGTAGAGCTGGGAGAACTAAAGCATCAGGCTCCAAAGGTCAGCTGGCATTCCAGGGAGCATTTGGCTGGTTAAGAGCATATTACCCTGTAATGAAAGGTGTGAATAATTAACATTCCCAAACTGGGCTGAGCCAGCCACTTCCAGTATTGATAACAATGTACCCCTGGGAGCACAGAGCCGAGCCTCTCCAGCACGTGATACCAGCTGGCTGTGCAGAGCTCTAGAGAGCAGTCCTAAGGGGTCTGGTTTAAAGCCAGGTAAGTCTAAATGAGGTGCCTTTACATCTGACTACAGCAGGCACAAGGGTACAGAGGAGAACCATAGCCCATACAACTCAGTGTGTTCCAAGGAAACCCAGAATCCCAAGGAGGTCTTTCATGGAGGAAGCATCACTGTTCTAACAGTGCAGAAGCCTGGAAAAGAAAGCAAAAGTGGCAAAGATCAGAAAAAAGCTCTTCCCATGTCAGCCTCAGTGATGAATCCTCTAGCTCAAAGCTCCACTGAAATCACAGACAAATCATATTGTTAAATTGAAAGTACTATTGGACATGGTGGTCGGTTATTCTCCACATTTTATCCATAGATAAAAATTTTCCATTGAAACTTCACTTTCTACAAGAGATGCTAGAAGTGTGCATTGTGCTGTTTAAATCCTATTGAAATTGATGCCAAGGAAAACAGTTGTGCCTGGCTGACCTTTGAGATAATTTGGCAAGTTACCGAAAAGTTTTACAGTATGCCCCAGCTTATTGCTGTGTATACAAAGCCATCCCATAAGCCAAAAGCTGTGTTAAACTATACCAACCTTTTACTTTCTGCAGAAGAATAAAAGGTGACAAGGAACCAGTACATTTTTCAGTATTAAAGCATATGATGAGAAACTATTTTCTACCAGAGTACAACCATTGGAATGCTTCTGTGGTAGAGAACTTTTTGTTTTGGTAAGTTTTAAAGCCTGTAGGTCATCTGGAGACTGTTTCCAGCTCAGGAAGTTTTTGAGCATGTGGTTAGACCACAAAGTGATCTAAAACACTTTAAGAAAATGTGGTTTCTTTTTCCTCCTAAATTTCTTTATGTCACATTTGTCAACAAACACATCACAGCACAAAAGGCATGTGATCCCACAGCAAGCTGCCTTTAGGAGCTGGGATTCTGCCTGCTGAATCTCATCTAAGACTCCCCTAAACCTCATAATCTCCTTGATGGCCAACACATCCCTTATCATGAACCTACAGAAGCTTCATTACCACACCACTCTGAAGCAGGGCTATTAACCCAGGGATCAGTGAGGCAAGGGAGCAGGACATTGTTTCATGAAGCTCAAAATGAGTGAAGGCCTCCTTAACTCACCCACTGGCAGAGGTACACCAGAGCTGTTTTGTGAATACAAGAACAAGTAGAATATTTGGTGCTGCAGGCATTGTGAGGGGATTTTTTATTCATCCCTTGACCAGAACACCTGAAGTGCTCTAGGAAAGACTCTGAGTGTTGTAAGCATCATAAGAAGCAGAAAGCAAGGAAACATTTCCTCCCTTGTCAAAACAATTTGGATCTCAGAAATATTCTATAATCACTATCCCTGGTGAAAATCCATTTTGCTAAACTCAGCTATTCCAAAATTATGATCAAGGGCTTCAAAAAATTATGGGATTGAAAAATGGCAAGACTGTAAGAAAAACATCACTGAATACTGAGGTCATGGAAGCTGGCAGTACCAGTGCTGAGGTACTGCTTTCAAGTCTGAGGGAGAGCAGGGGGGTTGAAGCAGTACAAGTCCCTGCTGCCCTGATCACCATCTGGTTCAGCTTCTGAGACCAAATCTTCTCTACAATTAACTCCTTCACTTCAAAAAAACAAAGAGATTCAAAACAAGTTGTAATTGAACTGTAACATTGAAACTAGTGATGATATACTATGAAGCATAAGTAAGATTTCTTTCCAATAACAGATAAAGAGAATAACATTAATTTTTCTTTGCATATCTATTTATACCTATAAGGAGTTACACTATCTGTTCCTTCTCATAATGATTCAAATTAATGATCAATCCACTTTATAAAATGTAACTTAATTCTCTCCATAACAGAAATTTGGTTAGGATGATGAAAGTTACCAAACTCAGCTGTCCATACAGTCCAAATATAGAATATTAAAATTTTGCTTATTTCAAACCAAGAGAAAATAAAACACTAATAGTTCACACAAACAGAAAGCACAGGCACTGAGTACAAAAATGTATTTTACCTCACCAGCTGTATAGTAATTTGATGAATCCCAGATGCTGCAGTAAAGCAAAGCGAGAGCATAACTATGCAACTTACTTGAAACAGATATATATTATTTAAATGTATTCCTGTAATAACAGTGAAATGGACAGGTTATGAGTTTCAGCCTGAATTTCCTACACACACCAGAAACCATAGTGCTGTCAGTAAGCCACCTCAGTGGTCAAAAATGAAAGCTGCTCTGGTATTTACTGTGAGAAAGTAAGGCTTTCCCAGATTGCCTACAAGAAAAAAAATCCCACCCCTTTTCTTCCAAAGTCCATCAATTATAAAGGGTCCTGAAGGAGGAGCTGAACTCCTGCTTTTGCTCAGGATGCTCTGAGAACTTTCACAGAGTAATCTTCACATTGGAGTTATGTAAACAAATCAAATCCATAAACCCCTCCAGGCCTGCCAGGGCTACGTGGTACAGGAGAAGGTTTGAGGAAGAATGGGCAAAGATTTACTCCCACTTAAAGCCTGGTCTAGCAGCAATAATAAATAGGAGAACATGGAGAGTGGGAATGGGGAAGAAAGGACATCAGACTTCTGAGAAGGGAAAGGCTCCAAATTTTCTCCAGGTGACAAAACTAGGGACACCTGGCATGTTCTGTGAACACAGTATGAAGTGGATTTACAGAAGGACCATGCTTCTCTAACATTTTGTGTGGATATGAAGCCCTTCATACTGCAATCTCTTTGTAGAATGCCCAGCTGCATGTAGAGTTCAGCAGCTGTGCCAGAGAGGGAGAAGAGAGAGGGAGAGAAAACAAGTCATTTTTGTGTTACATCTCTGCACAGATTCCATTGGGTTTTTTTAAAACTATCCAGGAGGAAAGCATACAGCTAGGGGAAATCTTCTCAAGGCTGTAGTATCTTTAGTTTCATGTAGCTATAAACATAAGGGGTCTTCTTCTTTAACCCACTTACCCTAGTTTTAGAGCTGTGGCCGAAGCAGTGTTGGTAACTCAGGCATGTTTTAGTTCTTGCTGAGCAGGGCTCACAGAGAGTTTTTCCTGTTCTGCCCTCCCCCCTCCCTGCCAGCGAGGGGCTGGGGGTGCACAGGGAGCTGGGAGGGGACACAGCCAGGACAGCTGACCCCAGCTGACCCAAGGGGTGTCCCACACAATATGGATCGTGCATGCTCAGCATATAAAGGTGGGGAAAGAAGGAGGAAGAGAGGATGTTCACAACGATGCCTTTTTTCTCCCCAGGTAACCATTACTCATGATGGAGCCCTGCTCTCCTGGAGGTTGCTGAACACCTGCCAGCCCTTGGGGTGTGGGGAAAGAATTCCTTGTTTTACTTTGCTTGCATGTGCAGCGTTTACTTTAACTCTGAAATCCATGAGTTTTCTCACTTTTATCCTTCCCATTGTCTCCTCTATCCCACTGGGAAGGAGTGAGCAAGCAGCTGTGTGGTGCTTAGTTGCTGTCTGAGGTTAAACCATGATGGGCCTTTTCTCCTTTAGCCTATTTTATTAAATTAAATTATATCATATGACAAAAAAAAAATCAAATACCACAGCTCCTTTAGGACTCCCTATGGGAGCAATGTGCTTTTAGTTGTGCTTCTTAGCAGATACCTGCAGAGCTGTCATTTCCTCAAGTGCAGCTCACAGATGTTCTCAAACTAACTTCACCCCCTTGCATCATATTTGGCACTGGGACAACTACAGAAGTCATCACTCCCTGCCTCCCACTTTCCCCTCTGCCAGAGGTTACCATAATCCCAGCAAGGATGAGACTGAATGCTGTACATGGGATTATTAACTGAAAAATCACAAATCCTGTTGATAAGTCAAAAAAAGCAAATTGCAGACACACAGGTGGTAATATGTGTGCCAAAATTGCTGGGTAAGTACCCAAGCAGCTGGCACACACCAAGTTCTGCACCATCACCACTCTATTTCCTGCACTGCTCTGGGGTCTAAAACAGCAGAGAATACCTCTGTATACCTTTCCAAGTGCTGCTCAAACTATGGATTATCAATTCCAAAAGAAAAAAAAAAATTAAAAAAAAAAATGTAGGAGTGAAAATGTAAGGAACTGTAAAAAAATAAAATTCAGTTGAAATATAAATATTAAAAACATTGGAAATACCAGTGATTACTCATCATTGCTACATTCTCTAGTTTACAAGGTTTGATTAACAGTCTCTAGGTAGCTGAAGAATTCATCTTCAAAAGATGTAACTAAGATCCTACACATATGTTTATAAGGTAATTCTGGTTGAGAATTTAAATGAAGTTGATTAAAAAATCTAGAAATTCTTCCACAATCCAGGACTCAAAGATTCTTCTATTTTTTAGATTTTCCATTTTATATAGGAAACTCATATCACCTATTCTTGTCATAATTAATTAGGTTCACTAATTACTTTTCTTTTTTTCAATAAGCAGTCTCTACATAATTTCTAAACCCAAACCATTTTAAATTCAACGCTTTCCATATCTAAACCTTTCTGCAGACTCACTCTGAGGCTGTCACAGGACACCCTCTGCCACAAGGTCTGAAACCTCATTCCCTGTAGTTATCCCATCAGCAGAATTCCCCATATTTGTCATGTTATACCCTTGGTTAAGTCTTTTCTAAAATGTGAAAATCCAACATTAAACCTTTTGTGAGAAGTGGAGAAAAAAGATCTCTTCTCAGGTGAGAATGACAAAATAGAATGATTAGCTAAAAGGATTAGTGGCAATCTACTATACATCCTACTGGCCTAGTTTAAGAACTTATTCATGCTACCATTCCTGAAAATAAAAAATAAATAGTCCCCCTTTCCAGAAATGATTAATTTGGAGTCTTCAATGGAGAAGAAAATATTTGCGTATCATTGGCCGATTTTCCTGGAACTCCAGCCATGAAATGTAAGATGTTTTTTAATTCAGCCAGGGCACAGACACCAATCTTACAGGATATGATTAAGCTGTCAGTTTAAGAATACAATGTGGGGTTTTTCCAGTTTTCTCTATATTGTGGCATTTGCTTTAGTTCCTTGTGCGTGCAATTTTTAAAGACTTTTATTGTTGTGGAGTTGGATCTAGAATGTGAAGCACTGGTGGCTTTTATGAGCCTGTCTGGGCTATCCAAAAAAAAAATCCTTGTAGTAGGCAAGTTTAAGACACCACTGCTCATGAATTTTAATGAAAAGGCCAGCATGCATATGTAACACAGCCCTGTGCTGAATGGACTCCGAAGGGTTTTGATGCGTTACCCCTGGCTGAATTCTCAGGAAAGAGAGTGGCTGAGACATGTGCTTTAGATCAGGATGATGTGCATTTTCTTCTCACATCTAAGGTAGCTTGTTCTGGCCGTGGTATTGTGCCTGCAATACAGGGGACAAGGAAATCAGGAGGGCCAAAAACCTAACTGTATGTAGAGATTGTATTTTACAGTCAGTTTTGCCTTTTTTTTTTTTTTATTTCCATGCTCCTAAATTCTGACTGAGCAATGACTGATGAAAATGTTCTTTTTGTGTGCTGCAGCCAAATGAACTCAAATGAAAATAAATGTCCTTACACTGGATGTCACGTTCATCTATTTGTTTCAAATGCCAAGTCACCTCCGGTTCCAAAAAAAAAAAAAGTTCCAGCAAATCAAATAAGTTAAAATCCCATAATCGTTTGGTTTTCAGGGTTTTCAAAAGTTCACAAGGACATATTGCTAGTATCTTCAAAAATACTGTGTGTTATATATCCATGAACTTAGATATCTGTGAAATAATGACTCCTAACTTAAACATCTCCTACACTACAGAAAAAACAGNGAAAAATACCTATTAAACTTGTAATAAAATATTATCAATTCTGACTTTCCAGATCCAGTCTTAGTTCCTTCCTTCCTTCCTTCCTTCCTTCCTTCCCTCCCTCCCTCCTTCCTTCCCCTGCTGTCCTGTTCCCTTCCCTAAAATGCTCCCTCACCTCTCACACATCTGCTTCTGGACTTCACATCTGCATGCATGCACATTTCCATCGTTCATAAAGGAATTATTTTCTTTATATGAACAGGCCTGAGAATGCAAGGTGTGCCTCACAATCGACCCTGTGCCCTGCCTGTTGTGGCTTCTGAAGGTGGTCACCAGCCAAGCTCAGAGATCATATTACAGTTTTATGAGGCCATTGCTTTTTTTCTTCTTGCCTGCAGCCAAGATGTTCTCCCAAGCCACAGAAATTGCCATATGTAGATAAACCTGAGAATAAAATCGTCCAAGTGCCAATGTTTTCCAAAGCAATAGGAAAGAAGAATTTCCATGAAAAAAAAAAAAATCAAAAGGAAAAAAAATTTGGCCTGTTTTTTTGTTCAAATACCTCTGATTCTAGTCCTGTAGCAAATTATGCAAACCTAAACCTATTTCAAGAACACACTCAGAGCATTGAGACTCCAGGTTCACAGTTGGATTCACCTGCACAGTCTGACTTGGTTCCAGCCCTGCACAGCAGCCTTTGGGGGTGAATGAGCAATCAGGAATCAGGCTGCTGGCTGGAATTCAGGACTGCAGTGATGGGAACTGTCAGGGTTTAACATCATGTCTTGCATGTGAAAGTCTCCTTTGGATCACTCTCCTCACAACTCAAAATGTGTGCCTGTTGTCTTGACCATGAGGACATGTGGGCATGCAGCTGTGTGGAGGGAGTGGAAAGCTGGCCCTGTGCAGATCCTATGAACCTGTGTCAAAAGCTGATTGTCCCAGAAATGGGCAAGGAGTTTCCTGAACTAGCTGTGAGTGAAGGAGCTTGGCTGTCATTAGCAGCACTACACAGCTTAACATAAGTTCATTTATTCTTGTGAGCCAATTCTTGTGCTTTTTCATCATTAACTGGTTTTGTTGCAGCTTTCCTCTCTGCCTCGTTTTCCTCTGGAAACAAGGTCAGGTACACATCTGACATGGAGTTTATGCTTTCACAATCAAAGAAGTTGTCGTGGTAGAAACATAAGTCAGGCTGAATGTCTCAGGTGAGGGGGCACAAGAGAGGATATGTATCTTAGTAATTCATACATTGAACACTAAGCACTGTATAATTTAGTCCATATGGCTCACTCCAGCTCTCTGTGCCACTATCTGTCATCTTAATTAGTGAGGGAAGACAAGAGAATGTGTACAAAAGATGTCAGCAAAATGTATTTTTTGCCTGCTATCAGGCGGGAGTAGAGTTTGAGAAAAACTTTGGGGGATATAGACACAGTTTCCTGCACAAACCCTCCAGGTTGCTGGGGAAATTAACTGAAAACAAGGCAGACATAAGCTCACTAAACTGCCTTCATTTGGTGATTAGTTTGTTCTACATCTCCCAGGAGATTCCATAACATTTAAAGGTAGCAGGATAAAGCACAATCAATGATTTTCTGATAGTGTCTGGAATCGCAAGCAACAATTACTGTCATACTTGTCGGGATACAGAACTCTGTTACAGAAGTGGGAACAGAGAATAGAACCATATTTAGAAAGAGAAGGAATGAAAAGTGGTTTTATTTCCCTTTGTCTCTGGGAAAGAGCATATCAAACCCAGCCTAGAAGAGCAATTTCAGGTGCCTAGCAGGGTTTCTGACACTGAAAGGAACTCCAGGGTGTTATGAAGGTACTTGACAAGACAAAGCTACAATAAGGAGATAACCATGAAACAAACTGTCCCTTAATAAATGAAAGCTTGCCCTGTAGAAATCTTGCCAGAGAATCTCTTAGTGTGGGGGAAGAGGTTGATGGTGAAGGAAAAACAAACAGAAGAAGATGTCTGCCTAGAAATTCCTCAGTATTCTTAGTTAGGGAGGATGTCTCCAGCAGGCAGTACCCAGTAGCCTAGGTTGACTGCAAGCTTTTTCAAAGAGAAAAACCTTGGTACACAATCCAATCCATATGCACCCTTAACTAACTCAAATTTTCTTTCCAGCCCGGTGAATGTTCAATATGTACTGAATTTAAGTTCTGCAATAAATCAAAGCAATTAAAAATAGTTAACAGTTGCGTTTACATGAGAACAAGAATTTTCAGATAATTATTCTGAAAGTTGGAAGTGGAACCAAGCAATCTGTCTAATTAACTTTAAACCTACTCCTGCTTTTTGGAGTGAGATTGGACAGGATTTGAGGGATTTGCATTTCAGAAAGTGTTGCTCAAATACTTTAGCTTTAACACTAGTCTGAAGCTACAATATGTGTCACAAACAACTGTAATAATAATGATGGTGATAATAAAACTTTGATAGCAGCCATCTGCCCATTCCAGACAGCTGAATCATTTCCAGAGCTCCCTGAGAGCCAGCACTGACATGGATTTTTATACACTATATCACAGACAGTATATGCAGGGTCTGCAGCCGAGACCTTTCTGCAGTGACGTCAAAGAGGCTGGGCAGCCAGCTTTTAAAATTGCTGCAGGCTCGTCCTAATGACATTAGGGTATAACAAATGAGGAAAGGAAGATATGTATATCAATGTTACAATAACAAGCAAGGACAGCACACTTAGCTCAGGAGGCAGCACTTAGGCTGTCCTCTGCAGAGCTGTGCTCCAAGGTTTGCGTCAGTGCAGGGGTTGGGGTGTGAGTTCCATGACTAAGGGGCATAACTCAGCTGGAGAACGTTTTTAGTGTGAGCCCTGGGAAAAAAATGAAAAGAAAAAGGCATTGGGGTTGTTAAGGCAGAACTTAAAGAAGAAACTGTAAAGGGAAGAGGTTTTAGCAAGGTTTAGTGGTCTGCTCGTGGACACAAGGGTAAAGTATATGATTTAAAGCAGTCTATAAGACACAGCCAAGGAGTTTTTCCAAAAGCAAACAGAAAAAAAAAAAATCTCAAAGAAAATTAGTGGAACAAAATATTCAACTATCACTCATAGGCTGTTGGCAGGGATGCACAATGAATCAGTTTGTTTCAGCCCTGGTGATAACCTACATACAGCCACAAGCACACGTGACCACATCTGAGCTGGAGATTGATGGCAGGCAAAAGAGGGACATGGTTTTTTTTCCCTAGAATCTAAAAGCTGCATCTCCTCTGTGACACATCTGTCAGCCCTCTGGGTAAGCTGGGAAGCTCCCATCAGGTGTTTATAAAAAGGCATGCAGAAGGCCTGTTTCTTATCAGAGGAGAGAGAAATCTACCTGGGCTTGTCATCTGCCTGGATTTGTGCCAAGCATTTGACACTGTCCCTCATGGCATCCATGTCTCCAAACTTCAGAGATGTGGGTTTGATGGATAGACCTCTCAGCAGATGGGAAATTGGCTGGATGGTTGTCCTCAAACAGGTTGTGGTGAACAGCTCCAGCGTGAGTGCAGGCTGGGCAGATTAAAAGAGATAGCAGAGAATGAGTCCAGCTGAAGGTATTGTGGGAATTTATTTAAATGTAGAAAGGAGACTGCCCTGGTTTCCCAGGGCTTTTCCACAAACCACTCATGTCCATGATTTTCTCAGAAGGCTTTATTTATGAATATCAAGAAAACAGAACAAATCTTTCTCCCTCCAGCAGGTTCAGCTGCAGGGAACATCTCTGTCTGTCTGTGTGTGTGTCTCTGACTGTGTCTCAGTCAGGAATTCACAACAAGACAGAGGAAGACATTTCACTGGTCAAGGCAACCACCTTACCATCAACATTCCTCTTATTTACATTCTTCATCAAAGCTTTCTCCTGGGAAACTACAAAAGGTTCCCTTAGAAAATGGATTTCAGGACAGGTTAACAAAAACTTGCATTTCTCCAGCCTTTCTCTGAGATTTCTCAAAGATCCACTACCAAGTCACCACCACATTTAAAACAGGATAGATGTTGGGAAGTTTTGATGGAAACCTTTGTATTTTTAAAGTTCCAAACAATAAGGAGTTGACAAACTTGTAAAAAAGAGTAAAAGAGTGAAAACCCCACAAAAACAAACTGACTCTTTACCAGAGCTCAAGGTAAAGATGAATTCCTAGTACAAGGGGGTGCTCTGTTCGTTGCATCAAATACAGAGTGTGAAATTTTGCTATTTACATTCAATAGATACTCACTTTTATGTAAATGAGATTACTGATATTTGTATGAAAATGCTAATAAATATTACTTTCTTTACCTCTAAAATATCCTGTGATTTAGCCATTCATACTAAGAGTGTAGTGTGAACATTTAAATTTTCTTTATGCTCTTTAATTTTTCCTTCATATTTTCACTCTACTTAGCAATATTGCAGTATTCCAGATGCACCTCTGAGAACAGGTATACAGTTTATCATAATTGCACTTATTTATTATTATCAACATTAAAAAGCTCAAGTTTTACTCCCTATACCTTTATTTTCAACCTATTTTCTGGAAGCCATTGAAAAGAACAATAGTTATATCTAATTGCATCATAACAACATTCTTTTAAAAGTATTTTTATTTACTGTGCATTTTTGGTCTTGAAAGGAGCATTCTGGGGACTTACAAGGGCTTTGGACCTTTAGATCTGAGGAATAAAGAACAGAGGCAAGGTACCAAGTGGTTCCAGGTATTATATTTCAATGTACTGTGCAATAAGACAGAAGTTCCAAAGGGATAGGGAATTATGAATATTCCTCTGAGATTAATTTCAGGGTGAAAAACAAAATAATCTCTTTTGAGGTAATTGTAGTAATCAAGTGCTATGATTACCTTTGATTTGTTACACTCTAATGACCATGTTGCCTGATGGAAAGGTGATCTAAAAAGACCTGCAAAAAGTCAGAAAATAAATAAATAAAACAACCCAAAGGAAAAAACTTCCTAGGATCAAACTACTTCAAGTGTTTTCCTCCTTCCTTCTAGTTAAGTTATTACCAGCTCTTCTTTGTCTATAAAGTCATCTTATTGAAGCACTTTGCCATGCTGGTGGCAGGGGTGTGTGGTAGAAGACAAGTAGAAAAATGCCTCCCCTGCCTTGTGATTTTTCTCTGTTTTAGCTGGGCTTAGTCATGATGTGCTAAAAGAGGCAATTCAGGAAAGCCTTAAGCCCCCAGAGTCTGCTATTTTTGTAAGGCAGAAAACTTAGACTGATTTCTTCGATAAACTAGAGCAGTGGAAAATTTACAGTAAGCAATGGTTCTGATGCAGAATAATTTTAAAAGCCATGCAAAGATACAGAAGGATAAAAATACAAACTGAAAGCTTCAGGGTGAAGATTTTAATTGGGCTTCATTCTGGTGAGAGGGTATGCCTGCATAAGAACAACCCCCAGAGGTGTGGGGGAAAATGAAGAGCTTAAGGTCACAGAACACATCCCACGTTTGGTGCCACTGCTGCTCAGGCACGGGCACAGTCACAGGCAGGAGAGACACAAACCAGAAACTCTCCTGTGGCAGCGTTTTCCTGAACCTCCTCCAGCCCTTTTCTGACCTCAACAAAGTGACCAAGAGGATGAGCAAATGCTTCCATGATGATCCTTCTACCAAAGCTCTTAAAAAGAGACTCACTTGGAATTGGTCTCCAAGGGCACAGATAACCCAGCAGCTGCAGGGCAGAGAACTCAGACAACTGCAGAGCTGCTGGACTCCACACCTCACTGTCAGGTTTCCAGATGCTCTCAGTGCATCTGAAGCTTTTGCTATTCCAACTGCCAGACTTCTTTTCTCAAGAAAAAGAGGGAAAGGAACTGAAGGGATTAGGAATTCCGAAGAGAGGAAACAAACATCTGAGCAGGACTATAAATACGGAGAGTGAATGGTGCAGTTGCTGACATAAGAAACACTAGAAAAACCAGGATCACAGGCTTCAATTATATTGTTCACATGAAATGACCTCAATTCATTACACAGAAGCCAAATATTACCTCATGGGATGTAACAGACTGGAAATACAGGGTATAGACTATTTTCAAAATTTCTGGAAGGGCACAAAAAAAAAAAAAAGAAAAATCTGATCTTTGAGATACCCTGAACTAAGACTTGAAAGGTTTGTGCATTACTTAGAGGTCAATTTTTCCAAGTTAGAGAGAAAAAGTTGAGTATTTGACAACTCAGATCTTTGTTCACTCACTGTTCATATGGACACAGGCTGCTCATATAGATTAGGAGAGGTCTTACTTGAACCCAAAGTCTAACAAAAAAAAAAGTGAAATATTCTTCAAGACTTTCAACTATACAGCAGTGATCTGGCCTGTTAAGTGTTAACTCAGGGATACCTTGAGAAACATCCATAAATTTTTCGTAAATTTGTATCAAGATGTAATTTTTGTAGCTAAAAGCTCTCTCTAATCATAATTCTCATAAATATTCATGTGATCAGGGCTCTTTTATTTCTCTGCCCATTTAAGATTCTGATCTCTCTCCTGGGATCCACTGCCTGCTGGGGATCAAATGCCACAAAAGAAATTTAAAGTCACTGATTCTGTATAGGGATGGGATTGCTCAGGTGACTTTATTCAGCACATTTTGGTATTAAATGAGAATTTATGTTCACCCTTTACTAAGTGAAAAAAGCACGTTTTAATGAATGATAGCTGGTGAAAAACATAGCTTATTTCCAAATTTCAGAAACACATCTATTATCTCCCATTACCCAAAAAAGTAATAAATATGAAAAATGAAACTCCTATCAGAGAGAGTTATGACAATTCTTAGACAATCATTTATTTATGAACTTATATAGCTCTTTTTACATGTTGAAACCTTTTTCCACGTAAAACCACAGCCAAACCTCTCTTTTCGTTCACAGATTTTCAATAAACAATTCCTCTTTCGATTTAGTATCAAGGCGACACAACTGGCACAAATTTTTATGCTGAACCCATAATAGCAGGAATGATTCTAGTCTCACTATTTGTCCTTTTTTCATGACCCATTTTCTTCTCCTTCGCCTCACCACCCATAAATCACTCCTGCTTGATTTTGCTATTCTCCTAGGAAAAAAAAAAAAAGGGATTTTGGATTGGATTTTTTTAAAGTACATTTCAGATGAAAGAAACTTCTCGCATACAAAATGCAGAACTGAGTTCAACTTGTGCAAACAAACCAAGCCTCTTAAAGCTTAATTGCACTAAAGTAACCTTGGTTTCGTGGGCTGAAGAATGTCACAAAGAGGAAAGGAAACAAATGTCACCTAATGCACTTTTTCCAAACTTGTTCTGGCCTGGAGAGCCATATCATATTGTTCCATTAATTGGACAGAGGTTTTTGCATAGTAGAAAGCATAAATAGTTTGTTTTACTGGGAGGCTCTTTTGTTCATTGCCATTTCACAGACCATCTCCTAAAGCCAGGCAAGTCTGAGTCCATTTAGTATCACCACATAGGCTTTAAATGTCCTCAAGTACAACTACCTAACTTAACATGTGAATAAACCCAAATATAAGCCTATGTTAAGCCTACCTAAAGCTAACAGTTTAAACCTTAGTCATGCAGGCCCCTTCAACGACCAGGAAAATACAGTAAGCTTGTCCAGGGAAGAATTTGTTCAGAAGTGAGATCAGTGGCTGAGGGAGGATGAATGATCCTCTGGCTACAGTGAGAATTCAGTCATGTAGCTCACAGCAGAGACCCTTGGCTCCTGGGCAGCTGAATCCAGATGAAAGAAGCAACCCCCAGAGGGCAGCTGGGGCACAGAGGGAGAGACATTACATCTTGTTTTAGGCACCTAAGCTAAGGTAGCCACGGTGTCAGCTGAGCCTCCCCTGAGCTCAGTTTTCAGAGTTAGCCCCGAGGGCTCCACTCTCTGTGCAGATGTCACTAATTCTGACAGCATCTTGCACAGCTAATGACAGCGTGGTGTCTCTAAAGTGAGAGCTCTCTCTCCACCCCCAAAACACAGCACAGCTCACATGCTGAGGCCTTCCAGAGAAGGTGCTTTCCATTATCAGCTCCCCAAAGGCTCAGCTGAACACCTACCTGACTTGTAGGGATGTACAGGGATATATTCAGTTGCAGTATTAACAAGAAAATAAGGAGTGAATTCAAAAAAAGTGTTCCAAATTTTTTAAGGAACTACAAAAAAAAAAGGGACATCATCATCTTCATCACCATAAGCAGCTGTAGAATGATGGAGTAAAAATTATTTCCTGAACAGGTTACCCTGAGAATTTCTGCCACTATGCTGGAGGAAGAGGCAATTCAGAATGACAAAGTGGAGAAATTGAGGTCTGAGAAGACAGGGTAATATTTCACAGGATTTCACAGCTTCACACAAAATATCTCACAGAGTTTTCGTATTCTACATGAGTCTTCTGCTGAAAAAGTGAACAGGAGGGAGGAAGCACTGGTTGGGTTCTGCAGAGAAGACATGAAGGCTGTCCTTGCTGTTCCAGCTGCATCAGGGCAACACTGCTTGGAAGTAGGAGTGCAGTGTAAGAAGAGATGTGATCAGGGCAAAAGCACCATGACAATCTTCCCAGGTTATTTAGGTCCAGCAGCTCTTGTCCAGTGCTGAGCACAACACTTCAAGACAGAACTGGGCCAAGGGAGGAGGCTGTGGACAGAACAGCAAATGAAAACAGAAGGAAAAATATTATATGGGAAAAAGCTGAAGAAAATGGTGTTGCTCCACCTAATAGAAAAAAAAAAAAACCCCCGAACCCACTGGATTACTTTTTTCATGGCTCAGATTTATAGATCTAAATGACAGTGAAAAAAAATACTGTGAAAAATCAGGAAGTAGCATATAACTCTGTGTGGGGATTTCCACCTTCAGAGGTCTTTAAAGAACAGGTTAAATAATCTTGAGATGAGACAAAAGAACAGACGACACAATTTTTTACAGTCCATCAAATCACTTAGATGGCTCTGCTTAAACAAATTTCTTAATATATAATAGGAGTGAGTATCTGTACTATGAGGAGCAGGGATGGTGGGCTAAGGTCAGCACAAGATTTTCCCCAACCCCTCTGATTCTACTCACTAAACTGGACAGTGTGACCAAGTGATTTTCTTTCCTTTAGATGCTGGTTTGGAGCTGGCAGCAATGAACTGAAACTTCCAGGGCTCATTGCTTAGGGCTATTTTCCAGCATTACAATACTGGAATATATCATATACCATGAAAAGAATTCATTTTATCTTATCAAAGTCAACCCATAACTCATTTTTATCTCTTTCCCAGATGGATAATTGGTTCTGGAAGTGCTTCAAAGAACCCATTTAATATCTTGGCCCATATTATGATAAAATCCAGAAGAACACCATCTCCTACTCAACACATTCACACTTGGGGAAGGAGGAGAGGGAGAGGACAGGTGCTCAGCATGCTCCAGCCAGCTCAGGATGATCAGCAGACCTGAATGATCACCAGGGCCCCAGGGCAGCACTCTGGAGCCAGCAGGGCCATCCTGGTGTGGTTCATCAGGCAGATGGAAGCCTTGGCTCACAGAGGCATCTTTCTGAGCTCCTATGCTCCTTCTCACCTCCAGTGACTCAGTGCCAAAAATGTGCCTGCATTCCTAGAAGCTTTCTTATGCAAAACTCACCTGGACTTATCTGCTTTTGGGTGTCTTTTTTGAGTTTTCTTTGGTTTATAATTTTTCAGGTAATTTTTTTTACAAGTTAAGTATTTACTGGAAAACAAAAAAAAAAAATATGAGAAATAATATTGTATTATAGACTATTAGCAAGACAGCTGTAGCAACCAGTAAGCTAAAAAAGGTCTATATAGAAATATATTTCACTATAAGAAACTTTACAAGACATACACATCAAAATGAAAAACAGTAAAAAGTTGGTTGTGACTCTAATTTCCTCATACAAAGACAAAATGAGTTCATTGAAATTTCTGACTTTATTATTTTTTATTGGTTTCATATGGCACAAATTCTCCAGTCTTTTAAGAAGGAAAACCACTAATTTATAATTAGAAGCAAAAATCCTACTAGCTTGTCCCCATGTTTGCAAAGGCAATAAGGATCTTCTAAAATTTTCTGAGGCCTCGTGGGTGTGTTATGGTAAGACTAATAAGCCAGATGTTCACTATGGCATATGATATTCAGATGAAAAAATTACACATCAATTCTCAAAACACTTCATAGATGAAATTTTGTGAGAAGAAAAATAAGATCAAGAGATTTGTTATCTGTGTACTGCATTTCCTGAAAGGCTACAGAGTGATTTTTTTGACCTGCCATAAGAAGTCACCAATATGAAATATCCCTTTATAAAAACACATCATTAAATTAGAAATAATTTTAAGTTGTTGCATTCTCTGTTTTTGTTCAAGGGGAACTGAGGCAATAAAGATAAATTACTGATTACTGGGGCTGAATTATCAAGAAAAACTGAGGGGACTTTCCTTCTACAGAGGCAATATTAATTGTTGGCAGTTAATGGCAGAATTATGGGTTCATTTTGGTTTTATATAAAACTTTATTGAATTAATTGAAGCATGTGCACTGTGTCATAATGGTAAACATCAATAAAGTCTAAGGGAAATCTCATTCCATTTTTGCACTGAAGGTTGTTGCAAAAGCTCATGTTATTCAGTTTAGCTACAGCTGCACAGCACTTGGTGTTTTGCCTGGGTTTGTTAATCTTATGCCAGGGAAAAGAGACCATTATCCACTAACATTTTATAGACTGTTTGTACTCCAAATATTCTATGTCAAAGCTAATTTAGCAGGCTAAGCTCAGAAGGAGAAGGTTGGTTCCTGCTAGGAAGTGAGGTTAGCACTTAGGAAGCCTCAGAAGTCTGTGCAGGGCCAGGGACAACAGGCAGGGGATTCTCAGAATCACCAAAATCATTTTCTTAGAGTGAACTGCTACAATTCTGGGCTCTGGGCTAGTTTTTCCCACCTATAAGCCCTAGTAGGAGCCTGAACCTAAGAGTTCTGCCTATCCCATCCTCTGCAAAACCTACAGCAGGCATTAAATGATGAATGATATAATAATTTAATTAAGGCAATGCTTGCACATCATTACTCTTTTTGTTATATGTTCTCTCTCTTCCCCTGTTGCACTTGAGAAGACTGACACAGACCAAGGCCATCCACAGCAAGTGAATGTGGCCTTTGGAACATCACGAACAGCTCCAAAAACCTCCATGAATGAGGCCCTCCTGTGCCTCAGGCTGCTGCAGCAGCAGCAGAGACAGGGAAGAACATTCATTAGCTCATTAACCCTTTCTTCATCAAGATAAAACCCTCCTGCCTGCATCTGCAGAGCATCACAGTTGGTCTCTTGTCCAGTGATCCCCACTGTGCATTTACTCAGAGTTATCTGTCAGTGTGCACACCTGCTGTGATCTTTATAATGCTTGACACTTTGAAACTCTTCTTTCTGGTAAAGGCTCCCACAAGCTTGAACAAAGTTGCATCAATAAGAGTCAAAGAAATTTAATTTGGCCCAAGCTCACAGATTCTTGCAATTCTGAGTTGGTTTACCCTGCAAATACAAAGGGAGTAAAATTATGGAGGTGATATCACATCTTAACTTTTGTCTCTATCACAACTTTCAGGCAGAAAGGGTTGACAGAACTGCTGTTTGGCTTGACCTGCCCCAAGTTTAGCTCATCTGGGCTCACTCCAGTAGTTAGACAAGAGTAACTATGCCAACAAATGAGGAGTAAGCCTATTGTAATCCTTTTTAAACATCTCTGACTGAGCCACTTGATCCAGCTGCTTTCCTGCAAAAGGCATGACGCAGTTGGAACAATTCAAACCAGGCCACTCTGGGGAAAGCCCTTTCACCTACCAGAACTGATGGCAGTTCTGATATGAAATACAGAAGATTCAGTAGCTGCGACATGCAAATAGCTGTGAAAGAGCTGAGGACACTGAAATAAATGTTCATGGTGACAATAAAAATCAGCTCAAGCCAGTTTGTAACAATCAGAAATTCTTTCAAAAGAAGGGGCCAAGGAATTTGGTTCATGACTATATCCCAATGAAACATTGTGATTATTGGTGGCTGACACATTCAGCTGTGACCATCACAGCACTGATTCCAGAGCACCACCTGCAACTTCTGGGCAACGTTTTCAGGTGCACTTCATCTGAATTTGCTACAGATTATGTAAGTAAAACAAAAATAAATGTTGATTTCCTGTAAGAACAGCAAAATGAAAGGTTTTCTTCATAAGGAGACAGATCAGATGTTGGGATAAAAATTATTTCAACTCTCTTCATTTACTCTGTTGGCCACACTCTTCCTCCCTACCCAGCCAAGGACTCGTGCCAAGCTCTGGATAAATCATTGGCAGCCATTTCCATGACATGGTTGGCTTGAAAAGGCTTGGGAGGAACTCCAGCACTGAGGATTCAGCTGCAGGTGGAGGAGCACAATCTGGAATACACAATGGCAGTCATCTCCACACGCTGGCATTTGCAATCTTTTTTTCTGGCTCACAAAAAGTTGTGCAATCATAAGCACTTCGTGTAACACTCCACTACTGCTTACAAGCATCTCCATCACTGCATGCACAGCAATATGACTGAAGCTGTTGGCTTGACTTTGAAGTAAATCCTCAGAAGTGGAAAGCCCTTCATCAATTCATATTTTGTTCAGTTGCTGTCAGCATTCCTCAATAGAAAGAAAAAGGTGCTTCAGTTCCATCTCCTCATGATCGGCTAAGAATGGCTCCAAAACCACAAAAAGATGCATAGCTCGTAATCAGCAAGAGCCTCTGCTCATTGTGATGGATGAATGTGGAGTTGGACAGCAGTTGCTCAATATTTTGGAATGTCTCTGGATGCTGGCAAACCCTGCTCTCAGGATCTTCCTTTCCAACAGGCAGCAAGGCATTTTAATTCTTGTTGACTTTTCTGAACCAGTTTTTGGTGTAGAGGTTAGAGCAAAAGAGGGGAAGGCTCCCTTCCCTCAATCTGCTTCCACTGTCACAATGTGTTTGACCTTTTTTGCAAGATTATACTGCTGATCCCTGTCCAGTTTTTTGTCCACTCAGACCCACTGGGGGTTGATTTTTGTTTTGGTTTTTCTTTGCAAAATTCCATTGGCCTCCAACCTGTACAGCTGTGTGGAGCTTTTCTATCTAGATGAAGCCAGCACCTTTAAATCTATATAATCCTTGTTTCTCGTGTCCTACACCATGATATTAAGCTCCTACTGTTCTGGTACGTTGGCAGATGAAGATCCTGCTTCCAGGTTTGAAAGGCAGCATTCATCTTCCTTCAGCGTGCGTCATCTTAATACATATTCAGGCTGATTCCGTGGTTAGGCCCTTTCCTCTGCAAACATAAACATCAGAGAATTGATTGAGCAAAGAGATTACACTGAAATGTTTGGTCTTGATTTTAGCCTCAAAGCACTCCAGTTAAAATGCTTAGCAACAAAGCACATCTCAGCAAAAAAAGGGAATGACACTCCCTAATTTTCACTTGTGAAATTGAAAACTGTGGACAATGAAAAATGATTTAGGCAATAAAGGAGCCTTCAGCAAGATTATGATTTGGTTGTTAAGCACAGCAGGCCCACAGTGAGAGTATAATGGCAAATATATTGGCTTTATGGCTTTTTTTTTGTCTGGGATTTCCCATTTTGTTAGCTCCACGATAAAATCAGTGTCCTCATCGTTAAGATTCCCACAATACCCCCAAATCTATAATGCCTGTTGTGCTTAATGTGCAACTCAAGAACTTTAAAAGGGGTATAAATGTTTGAAAAGTAATTCTAATCTAATACTAAAGAAAAACTGAGTTAGCATTGAAAAATTTTCAAGCCTCACTAGCATCTCAGTCCTTAAAAAGTCTTTCAAATTAAAAGAACTTTAATTCTGCCATGAAGTAAAGTGCACAGGAATTTGCTTCAACAATAAGAGAAGTAATTTTTAACTTTTAAAAGAAAATACTGAGACCTAGAAATGATAGAGCAAAGAAATTATGTTATCTCTGATAGAAAGAGCAATCCAAGAGTGCAGTTTATTACCATGACTGAAATAAGCAAAAGAAATGGAACATGAGAGATACAACAGTGCTTTTTCCTGCTGTGCACCCTGCTCTGGCACAAAATTGGCACAATAAAGTACAGTTCACAAGAACTAATTCCCAACTGTTGAAGAGTTACTGCCTTCACAGCAGCTAATATTTTTGTTTCACCTGTTTGCCAGGAACCATGACCTTAGCTCTTTCATTACAATCTCTTCCATACTCCCTCTCTGTACTAGTAATAATCACCTCCTCTCCCAAGAAAAATGGACCCTCTCTTCTTAGGATCATGCAACGGAGGCCAAGGGATAGGTAGCAGTCAAAACACGAAGCAAAACCCCATGTTCTTTACCCCAGACTGGGTCATGTGTTTTTTGATTCATTGTGATTTATACTGCTCAAATGTCCCATCAATATATAAGAAATTAAACAAAGAAAGTAGCTACAATAGGCCAAAACCAGAACTCCAGGAATAAATTCCTCCAGATTATTCAGATTCCAGTCCCTGAATCATAAACCAGATTCATGGGTTTGGCCCTGGCCCCTATGCAAACAGTGTGGAGGCAACTCTTCCAGTGAGGTTCAGCTTTTGCCAGAATCTTCAAGGAACAGTGTGTCACTTTCTTGAGACTGAGATGAGAGATGAAACTTTCACGAAGGAGCAGCTGACCCACGTTGCTCAAGAGGAGCACTGTCCCTGGAGAAGATGAGCAAAGGAATGACACTCCATTTTGGTTGAGAAATTTCATCAATAAATTTGCCAAGTTCTTTGACTCACACGAACCAGAATCTGTCCCTGGCCCTGACCTGGCCACCAAACCCACATTCTGACATATGTTTAATCCAGTGCTGCCCACTGACCCTGCCTTTATACGACACATTTATTGTTTCTGGTTAAGCTATGGGAACATAACTGCTCTGTTTCTTTCCCTTGCACATAAGGTAAAAAAAAAAAGAGGGTGGCAAAAAGAGGCAGAAATATGTTCTGGCTATAAATAGAACTCCTTAATTGCTTAGCACGCTTCAATTATTTCATTGCACAATTGCAGTTGTCAGTTCTTCCCTCCAAAGAATCCTTCTTAACTGCTAATCCAGAACTGTGATTTAAACAACGCAGCATTAGGAATTTCTGCGTGCTGCAAAACACAGCCAATTATAATCAACAGTGCTGAATTCTAATTTGACATTAGAGATAATTAACTACATGAGAAATTACCCTTATTATAATATTCAACAGGAAGCAAAGGCATCTTCAGTAACTCACGCTCACTATTAGGTGTAGTTACAAAACTACCTGACACAGAGGCCCAGGAGTTTTGGGTAGCCCAGGTATCTGTGGTACTAAATTCTTCCAAGTAAAGGACTGCTTCTCTCATATCCCACTGCTGCAGAGCCTAAGATGATCCAGAAGATTCCTAGAATCCTAGGGGAAGACTGAAGAGAGCCTGTGGCACAAAATAGACCTTTCATTTTGGGCTCCTAATTCCTTGACATGAAAGAGAAATGTTAATTCCAGTATGCTCATGAAGTTCTGGCAACCTTTCAGCTTAACGTCAGGAACTGAATGTTCTCTTCAGTTTTGAAAATTCTTCTCCAGTTTTAAGACCATCTTCTGCCTTGCTTTTACTTCTGACAGAATGGTTTACTATTGGTTCTCTCTGCCTGAGGATATGGTCACTCAGAGGCATCTTGTCAGAGCAGCTTCACAAATGGCAGCCTCTCAGCCTGGGCTGCTAAATGAGGAAATGGATTTTGTGGAGCAAATAGTCTGTCCTCTCTCCAGGTCTTCTCCCTGTTGCAATCTTAGCTATCTGTGCTATAGCAACTTTGGGTTAGAGGTCTTATTTTAGGTGAAAAATGTAGCATGAAATAGAAAGTGTTCAATTGGCTCATTAAGCTTTGAAAAGTCAGGTAACACAAATCAAAGCCTATGGATGCTGTTGTGCTTTGTGGGTTAGCCCAGGCAGAACCAGAACAAGATGGAGAATTACATTAGACAAGGCAACAAAGAGGGAAAGAGAAGGGATGCAAGTGGCAGCACTGAAAGCTGATATGCCAAATTTCACAATTGTCCTTGTTTCAAAGAGTGTGACAGAGAAAATCACTCCCATGTGGCAAATCTGGTGACAGTGACTCTCAGTGACACAGAGGAATTTTTTTGAATTTCATTAAATAGTGGTTTCATTAAACTGTAGTTCTTGGCATCCTCTACTTTTGTATACCATGGATAATAGTGTTTCTTCACACTTGGATTCTGTAGTTTGAAAAATATTGTCAGAAACCTTCGGGATGAAATCCTGGGCCTAATGAGGTTAATTAAAGTTCAGCCATTTGGTTTAAGAGAGACAGAGTTCATATTTATAATCTTCTCATTTTCTGTTATCATGCATTCTTTTTCAAACTTTCCTTTTTCCATTTAGAAAGTGCTCTCAGGATAACAAAGCAAACATCCTGTGGATATAGAAA
>VZTN01019512.1:3712-54740 GCA_013400515.1 Erpornis zantholeuca | reverse complement strand
CCAAAGACTTTCTGTCCTCATCCCTTTCTCATGAAATTATGTTGTGTGTGAGTGAGAGAGGAAATACTACCTTTCAAACACAGAAAAATTTGCAGAAACAGAAAATAAAACCCTAAACTGTTTCTGCTTGGGAAACTGAGCTAATTATAATGCAAGTATATATAGTCAGGAATTAGCTTCTGAATAATATGTCTGAGTAAGATATGCTTTCGAAATTATTGTAAAATCCTGCAAACCCCCTTTTCCATGGCAGTATAGGAATACATGTCCAGGAAAACACGCAGGAGATATTGACACCTTGTTCTGATCCTCAGCTATGTGCCACATCTTTTCTGACAGAGGTTTCCATTGCAGTGTTACATCCTGAAGGAATGTGGTCTCTTCCGCTGAGGATAAGGTACGTGTTAAATAGATTATAAAGTTTGCAGGAATAGATTTTTATCGCTGTGTTCATTAGGCATGCTGACGCATCCAAGTCTTTCCCCAATGGATAGCTGTCTGGTTTCTCTTCCTTCTCACCACCTAAGAATAAGCAAGGAAAACTTAGGTTTACAAACCCCTTGGATATGTCTTATGGAAAAGAAAAACTATTTCCAGCAACTGTACTTAAGTTCTTCTCAGAAAGTATGATCAGGGTTTTTTTCCACCCTTTCTTGTTCCTTAGCACCACACCTTTTGCTTTGTCCTCAGTGTAGTCTGAACTGTAATCATTGGGCTATTTGTTCTGAGCAGCAGTAGTGGAGAGAATAATGCAGCACATGGATTTCTTGCTCTTTCTCTATAGTTCTGGCAGTTTACTACAGGGGCTGCATTCGAAATGTAAGCTCTTAGAGGGTCCTTTCACTGCCTGAACCTCTGGATTTGCAAAAAAAGAAAAGTACCCCTGTTTCACACAAAATTTTTATTCCTGTGCTCAGTGGTAGACAAGCATATATGAAACACTTGAATAATGCCCTGTTATGCAAATGGTAAACAACAATCTCTTACGTAAATACCTTTTCTAGAAGAAAAGGGGCATTTTGAAATGAAAAATGTACGAAGTAAAAGAATCACTCACTAAGTCATCTAGCTTTTGGTTAAATGTTGCTTGGTTTATATAGGTTTTTCTGTTAAGAACTTTTCCCTGGGATATTTATTTTTTAATATGGAACCCAAGGCTAGTGTCCTTGGACTATTACATGCCAATAATAGTAAAAGTAATAGTTTAAGGGATTATGGCAACTCAGAAGGTTATAGTAAGGTTTGGTGCTTCAGTAATATAGAGGAAAAAATAGTAAACCATCTCTTTTCCTTTGTGCTTTGACATACTCCTGCCAACTTTTAACACACTTAAAACATAATAAAGTTTGCATTCTTATTTTAAAACATTAGGATCTGTAGAACCAAGTAAGTGTAATAACACTTATAAGAATATTTGGAAGATTATATTCAGATTTTTTTAGCATTTGGCACAAGGCAAAGCCTACATTGATTGGTATGAAAGGTGTTCTTACGCGCTCTTAATTATTATAAAATGCTATAGCACATGGTGTTTAACCAGAGAGATCTTACTCTAGAACTTCACTCCTTGTAAAATTACTTAGGTCTTTTTCATGCTCCCTCTTCTAGAAATCAGGGAGCTAGGTAGTGCACTGCCATGAGATTAATCCTTTGTCCAAACCACAAATGCTATTCTTCCCTTGTCACTAAATGGAGAGAAGGCACTGGACAGGTTGTAGAGATTTGCTGGTGAGATGTCTGTCATGTTTACTTGCTGCTGTTGGTTGTTCATGCAGAGGAACAGAGGCATGGTGGTACCATGGTCTGCCTGGCCAAACCAAGTAGCACACAGGACCATGTCAGGCTCACCTGCTCCTTCTCATGCTGCAAAGAGCCAAGGTAGAACCATTACATGGCACCTTGAGTTACACCTGAGGCTCTGCCTCATCCTTTTCCCCTTCTTTTTTCCCTTATCTTTTCTTATGGAGTAATTTTGATTATTCTTCATTAAGTCTAACACTAAAGCTGAAGAGTTAAATAACACTGATTTTATATGCTATTACACCAGCATATCTTTATTGGAATTGAGAGCTATGATTTCGTAGTCCCTGCTGTCTGTGGTTGTATGGTGGCAAGGACAATGATCATAATTTTCCCAGCCACACAGTAGGGTTTGTTAGAGATGAGTGCTGTTATGATTTGGTGAAAGTTGAGAAATGCTAGGAAATCATTGCTTTCTGAAGGATAGATAAAGTATCACTTCATAAACTGACAGCAGTTTGTTGATAGTCATCTATTAATTTATTAATCAGAAGATCAGCAGTCACATGATGCCCCTAAGAGCAGGCATAGAAGAAGGGAGGTTTGAATTTGAATTTGTCAATATACAGGGCTCCAGGGTGAGGCTTAATATGAATTATGTTCTAATTGTGAGGTGCTAGAGCCAAATGCTACAGGAGTATGAAAAAGTTGTTATCACAGTTGATTTTACTGCAATGCTTCAATGAAATGTGGCAATCCATGCAAGCTGTGATTATCCTTCTGAGGACAGAATATGGTCCTAAGACTATGTGTGCATCTTGGGTTTAGATGTCAAAAAGTATCTGAGTTTCTGATTGCACTGGGTGTAATCATATCCCCTTGATGTGTGTGTGCATGTGGACATATAGTTTACTTTTACTGGGGAAGAGAGTATGCTCTCCTTGCTGCACATGTGTGGTTGTTGGTATGTTAATGAAAGCCTTTGTATAAATTGAGTGGAAAATATGAGTCATAGTTTCCTTTTTTTCTCTCGATATACCCTCTACAATGGTAAGGAAGGCAAATTACTATTTAATACAGAGAGCTCTTCAGAATTGACTCCTGTATCTTAGCTAATATATCTTCTTCCTTGCTGCACTGTAAATTACTTTATCAGATTATCAGAGGGAGGATGGAGGAAATAAATTAGTAATGAAACAGTTAAGCAATGACTTCTGACGTGTTATTCTCTTACTGTGTCTGTAAAATGCAGGAAGTTGTAGTCCCCATTCTGTAATGCCATATCCAACAACACTTATTGGACCTCTAATTTAGCCTACAAAAGGGTGAAGAAAAGCTCCCTGCCCTTGTGAAATGCTTTATTATTTAGTCTCAGCTGACTTTTATACCACAGGTGGTGATCTTGTAGATGCCAAGGTGTATTTCAGATATGTATAGATGTTAGCATTTATACAGTCTAGAGTCTAGAGACTCTTTTTTCTCTATCAGCTGAGAGGTGTTAATACACCACAGACAAATCACCGTAATTAAAACATGATGCCCAATGAGTACGTAAAGATGCAAAGAACAAAAAGTGTCCTTGTAAAAAAACATTATTCAAATGACTCCTTTTAGGACTAAACCAAATTCTTCTTCCAGCTCTGTGCATCAGGATGAATTGCAATCTGTGTGGAAAACCATTTGCAGGAGTTGAGTAGAGCCTGAAGCACCTGTGGCTCAGACTCGCTGTCTTTGATGCTCAACTTCTGGCAGAAAAAAATTGGTTAAAAATACTGCTTTGTATGCTAATGAAAAACATTTTACAGTGCATCTGGGGATAGATCCATTAGAGACTTTCTCCTCAGCTTGTTTCTTAGAGTTTAAATCATCATTAACATTGTGGGAAACATATCCTATTTTTCCTAAGAAAAGCATAACCTGAGGTAGCAAAAATAGGGTTACTGAGACAGTGCCATCTATCCAATCCTCAGATGCAGGAAGGTTAAAGATGGGGCCAAAGCCAAAGCAATTATTTCCACTAGACTTTATGTGAAAGAAGAGGCTTCCTGTGTATCTGTGTTCTCATTGCCCATTTTCATTTAGAAAACTAATATCTTTCAAGTCACAAAAGAATGTGACTGGTACATTGGTACTGCTGTACTTCTGCCTGAATCAACCAGCTGGTTTAAGGCCTGGACAGAAATGTGTGTGACAGAGTTTTCTGTCATAATCTGAATTTTTTGGTGATGATGAGGCCACAGACAGAGCAAAAACCACAAAGGAACTTATCTTTCTACTTTCCGTGCTTTGCTTTTCTCTGGGATAAGTGCAGCTTTCATCTGCAGTTGGCATTCTGGTGAATGCTAAAGTTACTCTCCCTCTCAATTCTGTCTTGGAACATGCTTACTGAAGGGGAACTAAGAACCCAACCCAAAAAAGCCTATGTAAATGTGTGCAGAATGCAGACATAAAAAATACGTCATGTAGGTAAACACAAGATGTGATTTGCGGGGCTTTGATGGTGTAGCAGTAACAGCTACAATTAGTCTTTCACTATTTTTACTGTTCATACATAAGCTTTGTCATTAATTGGAAATGCTTTTTAGACATCAATAATTTTAAACCAGTTTGTAGGCTCTTTATTCTTAGTGTTGAATAGGAAGTCATTCAGTTGAGATTTTATTGAATGTGTTTTTGAGAAGTAGAGGCTTGGAAACAGACTTGAGAAAATAGTAACAGACATAAAATAAATAATCATTTTCATCATGTAATATTAATGTTTTTCAAAGGAGTTTATTTTAAAACAGATCACATGGGTTTTTTTAAATTGGCATCTCTTTGAGTTTTTGGTTTCTTTTTCTATACTTTTTTTTTTTGGCTAAAAAATGTAACTGAAAACCAGATGGGCAATGTTTAGAGGTTGAGTGGAGGGGATGGTTTGCCAACAGAAAAGGACACTTCCTTTATAGATATATAAGTATAGATACTTTCCATAAAGTAAAAAAACCTTCATATCACCAAGGAGCATGCCAAGGGGAAATAAAGCTGTGATCATGGAAACTGCTGTGCTGTAGTACTCTGTAATATCAAGCAGGAGAGATCTGTTTTGCACATTCACGGCAAGTCTCCCCTAACAGCTACAAAAAAACCTTGGTTCTTTCATCAGGGGGTTAAAGAAGGACTTGTCTTCCTGTTCTGTTAAGAGAAGTTTTATCCACCCTTAGTTGTTCAGGGAAATACATCACAGCAAAGAGATTATTCACAGTTGTCCAATACTTCTATTACACTTCCTTTTAAAAACTTGTCTTTTTGTTTTCTCTGTTCATCTAGTGTTAAATATGGAGCATCGGGTATCATCTTGTGAACTCATCTATTTTTCCTGTCTTGCTGAGCCATTTTTTATTCATAGGTAAATTTGTGAAATCATTTGACTGAAAGAAATGGGACTTTTTTGATTAATGTGGTCATCAACTGAGAAACAAAGTTCATCGTGTTCCTTGACTAAATGCTGTAGTCTTGAGTTCTGACTTACCTTAAATGTATGGTAATCTTAATGCATAGCCTGACTAAAGGATATTTGTGTAGAGTGCTGTTTGGCATTGTGGATATGCCTTCAGCCCCAGTAATTGATGACTCACCATAGAGAAGAATATTCTCCACAGGAGTGTTAGAATATTAATAAAGCAGAACTTTAGGACAAGAAATTTTTAATATTTTACTGAGGTCCTTCACTGCACTGGTTGCCATTTCCTTTAAAAAAAAAAAGGAAGAAAAGGTGGAAAATTAGAATTTATTTTCAAGTATAGAGTTTCAGACTTCCAGGAGTAATTTCTTCAAGGGTGCAGGAGTAATTTCTTACAGAAGTTAAGATTCAAGGGCAATAGTACTTCCCTAAGAATTCAGAGAAACTGATTGCTGATGATGTAATGAGCTGAGAAATGAACTAGTTCCAAGTATTTCTTTTTGTTAAAAAAGAACTGGTTTTATTTTCATGCTGAGGATCAACTGAGACACAGGAAGTGGGAAAGGTGAGAGAGTGGACACTGATAGCTGGATGGGGCCAGCAGGTTGCTCAAATGGAACTGGAAAAGAATCCTTTTTGCCACCAATATTTTATTTTAGAAAAATGTTTCTGTCCCAGCTGTTACCATGTGAGCTGTAAAGCTTTATGTATACATAGCCTTTGATGGAATTGAGAAAATGAGCACTCATACCTTAGGAGAGATTTTATAATCACTGTGAATAATTGTTATTTAAGATTCTCTATTACAGGAATTTTTATTGCTGTCTGTTTCTTCTCACAGGACCTGAAGTGAACCTAAGTATGTTTTATTCTCATGTGCTTTGTGAGTTTTAATAGATGAGATTTGATTTAGCCATTTTTTTATTTTTAGTTCAGAAATATTAAATATACAACTATAAAGCAACCGGAAAAACAACGAATGAAAAGCTTGAAGTGATGGTTGATTTGAGACCTTACATAATTATTTATTCTTTGTTTTGTTGGTTTTTTTTGCTGACTTACTGACATGATATATGGATTCAGGTTAATTTTTCCTGTTTTGATTTCTTGAATATGGTTTTACTGATCCACTTCAACAGTGATACTACTCCCCATACAAAAAAGTAAACACACAACCCCACCAAAAACACACACATACACTAAACCCCAACAATCCTCCCCTCCCAAATCAATCAAACAAGAAAAAGCCCTACAACATAAAAATCATCAGAATTCCCCCCCTCACCCTAAGACAACCTCTCAGTAGTAGCCCTCTGTATAACACTTTGTCTTTGCTGGTGTTAGAGGTGGGGTGGTGATGAACAGGGTGGCTTGGATGCTGGAAGAGCAGCAGAGAGAGCTTTCTGGGCTGTCACTAGGCGTTAAGCTAAGCTCTGTACTGGGCAGATCTGCTGGGAGTGGGCAGGATGCCTGCCTCTGGCTGCCAGGCTGATGAGTGGCAGCACAGCCCTCCTTCCTGAGGCTCCTTTGCACAGGTGGTGGGAGGGTTTGTCTCTGAAGTCCCTACCCTGGGCTGGCAGCTTTTGCTGTCCAAAAGAGAAAGAGAAACACTACAATTCATGTTCTGCTGAAGATGATTGCCATTTTTCTTGCTTCTCTCTTTTGCTTGCTGCCTGCCAAGCTGCCTGGACTCAGTCCGGTGTTTAATGAGCTGTAATGGGATGGAGCTTCTTAGTCTGGATTTTTAATTTTGCAGCTCTTTGGGATGTTTACCTGGGAAGCTATCTGCTCTGACAAAGTGCTTAGATCAGCAAAGGTCAACAGACAGGACCAGCCTGTCCTGAAGCCTCGTGGGGAACCACTCTTGAGCTGTCTAGCTTCTCTTGACCATAGAAAAATTCAGAGAAATGAATACTTGTTTAAAGAGAAAACACTGTCAACACATCACTACTCAGTGGCAATTGTACCTGAAGGTCTGTGCTTTGCTGCAGCCACTCAGACTTGCACAGTGTCAAAAAATCTGTGTAATGAAACTTAGAGCTATTGAAGCGACAGGTTAATTATTTCCAGAACCCAGATGACAAACAATCTTAGCTGTAGACTCATTTTGGCTGCATTCTCTTTGCAGTGGGTGAACAGTACAAAGAGAAATTGCAATAATCGGTAAACCCCCATTCTTTCTGCAGAGAATAGTTAGAAGAATTGTATTTGGGAGGAGTACAGGGAAGTAAAAGGCGCTGGGAGATTATGACCAAGAAATGTAGAACGAAGTTCTGTTAATGGATGGCTATCCAGGCTTTTTGGTGTGGTTGGAAGGCAATGAAGGGACTGGTACTTCCCTGCAGTTCATCTTGTGACAAAGCTGGTGGAAAATAATTGGGAATCTGCAGCTAGTTCCCTCTATTAGTTTTGAAGGTGTAGTTAACAGCCATAGCCAGTGTTGTGACAACTAAAGATATTGAAGTAGCACATCTGACAAAAGACTGATGTTGAATGACAGTCCCCCAATGATCAAGTGTGAATGTAAGGACTGAAATAAAAGAATTCTCCTTGCCAGAGAAGTATTCTGTGCATCTTGAAATACTGCATTTGTAGCATATTCACATCATTTTATCCTTAAAGTCTTATTTTAAAATTATTCTCTTTTAATCTATAATTTGATGTTCCAGTTAGTCTTTAACTAACCTTTCAGTTCCTGGTTACTGTAATGTACAGGAAAACATAAACCAAACAGAAATTCTGTAGGTAACACTGTCTGGAAAACAGAAACTGTCTTATACAGCATCTGGAATGATCTTTTCCCTCAAATTTATACATGAAACAGCATATAAATCAAAACTATGCAGAATTTTTCAGCACAGCCAAACCAAAAAACCTGTAACAGAAAAGCTACCTGAATTCATCATGAGGTACTGAAATCAGAGAAAGGTTTCATGGAAGAATTCTGTGTGGAAAAAATAGAGAATTAAACATCAAAATACTGCAAAACTCGAGTGTTTTCTTCAGCCTAATTAGTTTGTCGTTTCAGTGACTGAGCTATAATTTCTTGTTTAATGTAATGAAATAAGAAAGGAAGAGGATTATGAATTCAAGTCGAAAATCTCTTTTTGGTAACATTATTGCCTTGTCAAGCAGTAAGACTGTATTTATCACACTCTCTCCTTAGAAATACTACCTGGGTGATGAAAGGTACTGACTTAAAATTTTGCAGAAACAGACTAGACTAGCATTCTAATTTGGATGAGTTGTGGCTATTTTTGTGAATAGGGAAAATTACTGAAAACACATTTCCAACTGGAAATTAATTTTCTAGAAAATATAATTATTTCTTTTGACACTTGCCTCTATTTTGTAGAGAAGCAACTTGTTGATACATTTTGTAGTTAATTTTGTTGCTTAAAATGTTGGCAGGTGTACCATCTGGGTGTGGTCTGGTATTTGTGGCTTTTCTTTTTCAAAAAGTAAGAAAGGAAAGATATTCAGGTTTTGATTTTTTTAATCTTTGTTGCGGGAGCAAATTTTTTAGCTAATGGAAACACTTTGAGCATTTTTTTTTTTTTGGTAATTTAGTAAACATTTTGAGTTCTCATCCCATTAGAAACTGAAAGATATTAATGAAATGTAATGTGACAGCTTAATGAGGCAGTATCTACCTCACCTGCTAGTCATTTTTTTCCCCATGAAAAACAGTGGTATCAGACTTGATTCATTTTTTGACAGCAAGCTTTGTGTTTATTCCATTGGCAGCATTTGCTTTGAAATACCAGAGAAAAGAAAGAATTGAGTATTATTTATGCTATGTACTAGCAAGCTTTAAAAGGAAAAATACTTAGCAGAAGGCTTTGCTTATTTTTTATTTTTTAAGCTCTTCGCTAACAGAGTTTGAGCATCAGAAAGACAAGATTTTTTTGTGTGCTTCACATGAAGGCTGGAACAGGAATTATTTTGTGACTCTTATGGCCTTTGAGGTGAACTTGTGTTGCTATCAGTCCTGGGTTTGGTTTGGGTTTTTACTTTTATTTGATGGGCAATGTAATCAAAAGTCTGTACAGTAGTATTTAAGTATTTAAGATTTCTAAATTACATGATTAATTCCTTCATTTTGCAGCAGAGAAACCATTAGTTCACAAGTATGTTCCATAATGCTATCAGTCGTGGGACTCTCTACCTATTGATAAAGCATGAGGTTTTGTTTGGTTTCCAGATACTTAATGCTTAGTTGGAATGTAACACGCTGTAGGCAGCAAACAAAGCATATATCCTATACCTTTCCTGCACAATCTGACTTCTGCAGTGTCTGGAGGTGATTAAGAATATGGAAAACAAGTTCTCATGAATATGACCACATCTGTCTTTCTAACCAAATTCTCCTATGGGATTTGAAATTCCAGCATTCCGAGCTCCTTAGAAACCCTTTCAGTAACTGAAGGATTTTTCAGAGCAATATTTAATGGGTTGTGTTTAAAGAAAATGTCATGTATTGTGGCAAAACAGAAGGGAAATAGTGTCTCAGTCATCAGCTACAGGAGCATTTCACGATTCCTTCCTCGGTGAAATCACTGGTGATTTTAACTGCAGATATAACCAATTGCTTGATCGTTCTTTTTTTTTATTTTTTTTTTTTTTATTCCAAAGGGCTAAGATTAAATAACTTTTAAGTACAAGTTCCCTTCATTTGTCTGGTGTATCTTAATCTGTGACACTCAGGTCAAGTGGAAGGTTAGCTTCTATCATGGAATTAACTACACTATGAGACAGTGTTACAGTGATTAAATACTACTGTAGGTTCCTTCTCTTTCTGCTCTGGAGTATGTGTGCCAAATAAAATTCTGTATTTTTATTTCCTTGTACTCATAAGAGCTCCTGAATGGATGGATGTGCTGCAAGTATAAGGAGTTTACATTACATCAATGTAAAGTGGCCAGATACTCTCGGTGCTGCTCATGGAGAAAAGCATGGGTCACGAGTTACGTGCTCTGATGGCTGGGACATGGAAGGCCAATGTTCTGCAGTGCCACAAAACTGGCAATCAAGTGCCAACATGGAATTCTGCTGCTTGTTCTACCACTGTAGAACTTGTTCTGTTAATATTACCTACCTTTCTTTTGGGTTTTCAGTGAAAATTAGGTAGCCAAATAAGCTTATATCAGAAAATGCAAAGAAAGAACATCCCCTTGAGGTACTGTGGATTTTCTCAGTGGATCCAGCTCTTCCATTTCCCTGGGTGACAGAGCACATTGTTCCACATGGAACCCCTTACAGTGGGTAAGAGATTAATGTACAACTTCTGTGACTCTTCTGAACACCAAGGTACTGCTATAAATTCAAGACCTAACTAATTTTTCTTGTGGTAATGCTATTAACATTAAATGGATTGTTTTGAATTAATTTCCTCATACTGGTGTATAAAAGAGTACCATGTGGGACTGTGCATCTATCAGACTTTATTACAAGGGCCTGGATGTGCTCTGAAGCATTCTTCTTAAATGTGAGGCTGGAGCTTCTGAGACCATTATTGATCTTCACTGGTCTTTGGTAACAGTACTTCTAAAGAGTTTGTTGAAGGAAATAGTACATATTTTATAGTATTTAATAGTAAAAAAGGTTAGGTGTCATGTCATTTATTTGAAAAAATTGTAGCAACTTCAGCATATATTTCCAATAAGGTGAGACACAAAGAACTGCTGGTTATAAATTTTTCACTAGGGAGAGAAAAGAAAACTCCATCGGTAGCTCAGTCAGCCTGGTGTGTATGCAGGGAAGGCCCGGGAGAAGCAGAAAGAGACAGCCAGATGTCAGCTTGGTGGGGAAATTTTTATCCATTTCTGTTCAGGTTATGGGCTGTTTCATGAGAGAATGAATGGTAAACATATGGAATAAATTTCAGGGAAGTTATTTGAAGCTAAAAGCATAAATGAAGTCAAAACACACCTAGATTTCTTTACAGAGAAAGGCAGTATTGAGGGATGTTGTGAGAAAACAGGATGGCTGAATTAGCACCATCCCAAAGTAAGGAGATACTGAAGGCCAGATGGTCTTTTAATCCTAATGTTTCTGTGTCCTTTTTTCTTCTTTTAATTCCTTGGGTACTTGTGTTCTTAAGTACTCATCTCCAGCCAGTTCTAGAGAAATGAAGTTAAAAGATGGGTATTGTAGTGTTGTTGGTTTGGTCACAACTGTTATTGCTATGGACAACAGAGTAGAGAACATTTCGCTGCTGGTTCACATTTTTATGGTCTGTTGAGATGTCATGAGCTGTGATACTGGTTTCAAAATATGACAAAACAAGTTAACTGAGACTAAGGTTATTGTCCTTGGGCAGCAGAAAGGAATTGCCCTTCACAGGTGGAGTACCATTCCCCATTGGGCAGAGTGGTGTAGGGAAGGCTGTGCTGTATGCGATGGTTAACAAGAATGCGCAGTGTGCTGACCAGTTTATTGCTCAAGGAGACAGTAGGACACCATTTTAGAAAGCTGTTCTCTGTGTTTTTTTAGTCCATTTCAAAGGCTAACTATTTACATATTCCATCTCTTTCTTTGCCAGCTTCATAAAAATGCTATTTTGGTCTGATCCTACCCTGTTGAATATAACTAAAAATAAACTTTCCTATCAATGTAGTTTGAGATCATCCAGGACTTACGCCTTGATTGTGCTTTGTTATAAATGTGATATGGTACTAAATGAGGCAAAATGAAGTATTCACCTTTCCTGCTTGGGGACCATCTCTCCATGGTGCTGTATGTTTCATGACTTAACTTTCAAAAAAATTGTAGGGGGCTTAGTTTGGAATTAACGCCCTCACATTCTTATGCTCACTGCAGAACCAAAGAATTGATTTAGTTGTAACTAAGTGAAAAAAGCTTCTTAGGCTTTTAAATGTTACAATTATACAGTGTTCTGTAGCGCAGCTCTCACATAAAAATTGTAGTAAAACAATGTTTTTTTGAACTAGTGCAAGGGTTATTAAAATCTGAAGAGTTCATTATTGCTCCTATGTCTCTGTTTTCATTTTGTTTTCTACCCGAAGCCTCTTTTGAATTGCAGTATTTATGTTCAGAGCCTTTGCTCACAAATGAAGACTCCCTGTAGTAGGTGATCCTATCCTTGTCTGACTGCTTTTACACCGAAATAAAAGCCTTAGTACAAACAGTATGAATAAATACACTTAGCGTGCATTGTAAAATCAGGAAATTTATGTTTCTACATAAGTACTAAAAGATCTCACTGTGTAATTGTTTGGAAACAGAGTGAAGAAAACATTATGTTCATGTGGACTACTGTATCTGGCCTCTTCTCCCATCTGGCCTTCCTTCCTTCAGCCTCATACCCTCCAAGGGCCTCGCACGGTTGCTTTCCTTGGGTGTAATCTGGCCCTTGAGCTTTATTATTTTAAATTATTCTTCACTTACACAAGTCAAAATCTGGAATTCCACTTCCAGATGTTTTAGATCAAGAATGAGAGATAGGAATAACTTCCTAAAACTCAAGGGTGAGATCTGAAAAGACAGATTGGTGGTAGTGGAAAAAGGCAGCATCTCACTGCTTTGTGAGCTGAAGCATTTAATTGTAACTAGAGGGGAAAAGTAAGTTAGGTGTCAAAATTTGTTTAGTATTCCTTTTTGTTAGTACAAAGATAGCAATAAAAGATGTAGTCTGACATGATGATGGGACAATCAGGGGGTAGTATTGGGTGTTTGTTGACTAAAGAAAATAGGATTTGAATGTAAATACCTCCCTAGAAGGAGACACTAATTATATGGAAGAGGAGTTTAGAAAAGCTTTCTTAATTGTTTGAGTGCTGTTCATGCCAGAATCAGCCATTTAAGTCATTATTACCTTTCCCTCATTGGTAAAGCACTCCAAAACTCCTGATGAAATTGCTCATTTACTGAAGGTGCTTAGAGGCTGCCTGTAGCCTACCAAGGTCATTTATGCAGCCAATGGTGGCATCATGTTTGGGGATGCTGAAGGCACCTAATCTGATCACGGACAGTGGGAAGGAGGATCAGATTCCCTCTCTTTCCCCAGAGGAGGTGGCAGCTGGGAGAAGGTTGCTGAAGGTCCAGTTGATTTGCTTCTCAACCCGCTGCAACGAGGCACCTGTGGGAAGGTGAGTCTGTAGATGAGAGAGAGAGATGGATGGGCAGGAACAGCCTCTTCCTGCCATGCCTGCTCTGTCAGTGGGACATGGATCTTCTGCTCCAAGGCCACATGGCTTTGGAGTGTGAGCATGAGGTAGCTGCTGAGGTGAGCACAAGCTCAGCAGCGCTGAGACACAGCTCTGCCCAGTACAGATTGGGCACTGCCTCCAAAATGGGATGAAAAGTTAGCCACCCTCCAAGGGAACTTGCTCTTACCTTTGTAGTATTTTAAGTACAAAATACCATCCCTCTGCAGGCTTGGCCTTGGGAGAAGGCAGACATTGAAGTTGCACCTTGGTATTGCTATTCCTGCAGAAGTGAGCTCTTATTCTGTTGAGCACCTGAGCAAGTAACAGTCCCAACCTTAATCAATTAATCCATCTTATATTTTTTTCCTGTAAAATAAACCAGGTGGCTTGATTCCCAGTTGCTTGACTTTGATCATTAAACTGTGTGCCTTTTCAGTCATATAAGTCTGGGTACCCTGTGATAGGCAAGCCAAGCGGGTCAATGGGGCTGTGTGTTTTCTTGAAGTCTCTGTTAAGTTGTGGAATAAAACACAGCTTATTTTGAATTGAGGCAAAAAATATATTTATCCTTCACAGCGATGAAGGGAATTGGTTGAACACAGGTTTTGCTTCCAAAACCACTCCTGCTGTACTTCATACTTTCACCAGTTTCACATGGAACTTCCTGAATTTTTCTCTCAGTATATATATAATGTAATATATGTGTGGTATTAAAATGTGTTTAGAGTATTATCTTTACTAAAGACTAGCATGGTTGCCTTCATGAAATGATTGTAATACACTCACTTTGCATGAAAACTTGTTCTTGTTCCATTAATGGTTGTGTAAGCAGCACTAAAATGTTGCATCTCTCTGTCTAGACATCAAAATATTGGATTTGGGTACCTCATGCTAGCACTGAAGTTTTAGAATGAGCTCAACACTCGCTATCCAATAGGTTGGTAATCTTTTTTTCTGTTAGGCTTACCTTTCCCAGATAAGGTAGAGGAAGATCCTTTGAGCTCAAAGTGAAAGTGCTTTTCCTGCTGCCTGCCTACCTTCCCCCAGAAAGGGAAAGTATTGTCATTAGAGCAGCTGTTACATAATGCCCTGTAGACAAAATACTGGAGGCAGCACATTGTTCAGTAATCTGACGTGTTCCTTTGCCAAACAGTGATTTCCATGAAAAAACTTGTTGTCGTAAGGAACTTGATGCATCATGTCACTTTATCCCTGTCTCTCCCTCCCTGTACGTATTAAATTTCTTACAAACAGGTGAAGTGATCTGAGTGAGATTAGCCAGTGTTCCAAGTTTGCTAAACAAAGAACTGGAAACAACAGGAGTGCTTTCAAGTGGTGGTGATGACGGCTGGTGTAAATTTGGGATCAAAGCTAGTCTGATACAAAAAAAAAAAAAAAAAGTTTAATTATTATTCTGAAAGAAAGAGAAATGGAAAAGGATACCTATTCTGGCATGCCCAAGGTAATTAAATTAAATTCAAGCATACTTGCTTGGACATTAGGAAGTATTTCCCTAGCTTAGAGCACAGCAGGTGGTTCCTCGTGTCTTCTAAGTCACTTCCTTTGGATGTGTGGGCTTTGACAATATGTTTTGAGAGCACTGACAAAAGGTAACACAATTCAGCAGCAGCTAGGTCTCTGAAAATTGTAGGCATTCCCGTGTTCCTTTTATTCCCTATGGTCTTCTGTGTTAAACCAGCCCATTCCACTTCAGCTACCAAGGGCCACTTTCTCTGTGGACAGACATACTCAGTTACTTGTGTCTTGCAAAGCAAATGCCAGCTTTAAGCAATGTAGCAGTGCTGCATCTGCTAAAAGCAGCATGCTGTAAGTCCTGGAATTGATAAAGGACTGTAAATTACTGTCCAAAGCAAAGAAGGCCTTGTTGTACACTCTGTCATGGAGTGATACAGCATGACTGCATGGAGGAGGTCTTTGGAAAGTCGATAGAGCATCTGTCCCTCTGTGGATGTTGTTTCTTCATTGTTTCAAATGAATTTCATTTACTGCTCTAAGAATGGCATTTCTCATTTACTTAGGATAATGCAGTGTCTATTTAGGAAGTTTGCATGCCAGCAGCAGCTCTGTGATCAGAAATAGCTCCTTGCTCTGAAGTATTGCTGCAGTGGTGGTAAATTCCTGTGCAGAACTCCCAATAATATGAATAGTAATGAGTATCTTACGTAAAGCCTTAGAACACCTAGAAGTGAGATGATGCCATGACTCATCAGTAAGTTATTTTCCCTAGATATTGTCTAAAGTCAAATGACAGAATTTCTGTTGGAAGTAATGAGATCGGGAAAACAAGTGCTTGTCCTCAGGAAATAAACCAAATGAGAGACTCCTGAAGAGAAATGCAAACTTTGTTTGAAAACTTGTCCTTTTCCCTTACCACACCACAACCCCCGTGTCCATTAGATTTACCCATAAGCCACTCACTCTATTTTTGACATCAAAATCTGATGCAGTTTTTTATATTTTCCTTCTAGGTGTTGAGCTCTTACCAGGCAAGGGTTGATTTTCTATTCTTAGGCAGTACTTTGGCTTCCTTCAGCAAAGAGTCGTCCACCATTAGGAGCTGGATGCCCTTTCTCAGGTTTCTGCTGTGTGAAGAGTGCAGCTTCCACCTTTCCACCTTGGTCTCTTCATTGCTTTGATATGCTCAAAAATGTCTGTGTTATATGATATTTACCTTGAGCCCAGGCTCTGTTCTTAGCCAGGTCAAAGGATTTTAGTATTATTAACTTAAAGAAAGTAGTACCTACAAGATTTCTCTTTCTAGAGATTATTTTGTGGGAATTGTTTTGATAGTTGTGTATGCTTGAAGCAATGAGGTTCTTTTTCATGTGCCTTTGTCTAAAGTATAATAGCTTCAGAAGTTCTCCAAGTTATGAACAGACAAAAGCTGCAGAGGCTAGAATTAAAATACTATCAGACATTTTTTAAAAATCATTTTACCTGATTCTCTACATATGGCCAAAATAAAATCAAGCTAAGTAGTATTTTTTTTTTTCCCCCCGAAGGTCATAAATTATAAAAAGTCTCCAAGTCTCTCATAGTTTTAAGTTAGTTCTTGGTTTTGTCTGGTTTGTTCACCTGACCTTATAGATGATCCACCAAATTATTTTTGTTTATTTTTCTTGTAGGTTGAATTAATACTTCAAAGCTTGCTTTCCCTTTTGGCTTATTGGGAAATGAAGTGTCACAATATGCATTCAGAGTAAGAATTAGTAATTTTGTTTGACTAATCTCTGAGCTCTGAAAACCTTTCAAACAGATGGCATGAAATGCGTTGCCAAAGCCCTTGCATTACTGCTGGGTGATGTAAATTATTTAATTGAACGCTGACAACTTGCTAACCAAACCATAAACCTTATGTTGTGCACTAGGAACACATGTGGATTAAGATAAACTCTTCTGTAAGTAATAATGAATGAAAAAGGATTCCCATATATGTTGCAGCAAAAGTTATACAAATAAACTGCTAATATTGTTTATAAACAAGACAATCAATTGATACTAGTGTACCATACTGAATATAAGCAGTTCAGCCTCAGGGAACCTGCTTAGTGTGTGAGGGAAAGGCTGTGGATGTGTCTACCTGGAGTTCAGCAAAGCCTTTGACACCCTCTCCCATGACATACTCCTGGAAAATCTGGCAGCCCATGGCTTGGACAGGTGCACTCTCCACTGTGTTAAGAAATGTCTGGATGGCCAGGTCCAGAGAGTGGTGCTGAATGGTGCTGTATCCAGTTCGTGGCCAGGTAGCAGTGGTGTCCTTCAGGGGTCAGTGCTGGGCCCAGTCCACTTTAATATCTTTATTGATGATCTGGATGAGGGGATGGAAATTTGCACCATTTGCAAATCTGCAGATCTTACACCAAGTTGGGTGGGAGGGTTGGTGTGCTGGAGGGTGGGAGGGCTCTGCAGAGGGACCTGGGCAGGCTGCATCCATGGGCCGAATCCAACCATATGAGATTTAACAAGGCTGGGTCCTACGCTGTGGCCACAACAACGCCCTGCAGTGCTACAGGCTGGGCACAGTGTAGCCAGGCAGAAAGGGACCAGGGGGGGCTGGTTGGTGGCAGACTGAACATGAGCCAGTATGTGCCCACATGGCTGAGAAGGCCAATGGCATCCTGGCCTCTATTAGCAGTAGTGTGGCCAGCAGGACCAAGAAGTGATTCTTCCACAGTACTCGGCACTAGTGAGGCCCCACCTTCAGTACTGTGTCCAGTTCTGGATCCCCCAAATTAGGAGGGATGTCGAGACGCTGGGTCATGTCCAGAAAAAGGCAATAAAGGTTGGCAAAGGTCTGGAACACAAGTCCTATGAGGAACATCTGAGGGAACTGGGGGTGTTTAGCCCTGGAGAAAAGGAGACTCAGGGAGACCTTATTGCTCTCTACAACTCCCTGACAGCAGGGTGTAGCCAGGTGGGGGCTGGCCTCTTCTTCCATGCACCCAGCTATAGGACAGCCTTAAGCTGTGCCAGGAGAGGTTTAGGTCGGACATTAGGAAGAAATTCTTCATAGAAAGGGTGATTGGGCATTGGATTCGGCAGGAGGTGGTGGAATCACTGTCCCTGGGGATGTTTAATGAAAGGCTGGATGCGGCACTTGGTGCCATGGTCCAGTTGACAAGGTGGTGTTAAGCCATAGATTTGACTTGATGATCTCAAAGGTCTTTTCCAACCGAATCGATCTTGTCATTCTTTGATTCTGATGAGGGAGCTGGAGATGTTTAACCTGGAGCAAAGGAGGCTCAGGGGTGACCTTACTGCTCTCTACAACTACCTGAAAAGAGGTTGTAGCAAGGTGGGGGTCAGGCTCTTTTCAGAGAATCACAGGGTAGTTGGAGTTGGAAGAGGCTTCTCTAGATCATCTAATCCTACCCTCCTGCTAAAGCAAGTTCACCTAGAGCAGGTTGCACAGGATTGTGTCCAGGTGGGTTTTGAATATTTACAGGAGACTCTACAACCCCTCTTCTTTGATCTCTTAACCTCTACTTTTTCACAAGAAACAAGAAGTAAGATGAGAAGAAATGACATTAAGTTCTACCAGGGGAGGTTTAGAGTGGATATTAGAAAAAAATCATTCCCTGAAAAGGTTCTCAGGCATTGGAACAGGCTGCTCAGAAAAGTGGTTCAGCCACCACCTGTGAAGGTGTAGATGTGGCATTTAGGGATGTGGTTTAGTGATGGATTTGGCAGTGCTGGGACAATGGTTGGATCTCAAAGGATTTTTCCAACCTAAATGGCTCTGTTGTTCTAAGTTGATGTTATTTCAGTAGTGACTTTTTTCCTAAGGTCTTTAAATGAGGTATGATATTGTCTCTCACTTATGTAATCTGGTTTGTATTTATGTATTAAACAGATGAAAGTACAATAAGAATATATTCCTGTAGGGGAGAAGATAGCTGTGTTAGCTTGTTACACAACTGGCCCTACAGTAACTACAATGAACAGTTCAGAAAAAGTAATGAATGTAAGTTATCAGATGCCTCTGTATATGGCATGGTACAGTTTTCATGCATTGAGGGAACACTTGCTGAACATACAGACTTAAGGTTGTTTGCTGAATAGTTTGGTAGAAATAGCTGTTTCTTTGCTTCTTGACAGGTAAGGAAATAAAACCTGAGAACATGATACATGAGTCCTGCTATGAAGGATAAATAAAAGGAGAATTGGAGCTGGACTTCTTATAACCTTTGGGTAATTGCTTTCAAAACCAGAAAAGCTTTTCATTCATATTACTCAGTGAAGACTAATGTCACGAACGTCTGTCTTTTATTGGAGTTTGGTATTGGATACTGTGGATTACCTTTACACAGAGATGTAATTTGTTCAAAACATTCTTCTCCTTCTGTAGCTACATTGCTTTGTCTCTAAACGTGCTGTTCTGCCTTCTTTTCCAACAATGCAGCCTTATAATGTTTTCAGCTCAATACCTGACTTCAGCTATCCCAGCAGATAACTGAAAGGCTGCGCTTGATAAAGGAGGAGAAATGTAATAGCAATCACAGTGTTGACACAAAGTAAATGAAGGGCACAGTTTTCTGGAAAATGGAGTCATGTAATAGCAAGAGGATTAGAAAACAGTGGGACATCCAGTCTGCAGAGCTCCCCTGAGACTTTTTCTCCTAAAACTACTTGGAGAGATGAGCACTTGCTTCCAGCCACATTCATGAGGATTTTTATGAATGCTTAAAATGCTATTAGGGAGGAAATTAATCTGAAAACATAAATAGTTTATGAAATAAAAATAGAAGAATAAAATGCAAGTTCAAAAAAGAACCTGCCAGAATAACTCAGATATGAGTCAGGTTATATCTTAAGGTGAGAATTAACTTATATTTTCTCTTGTTGTCCTTGACTGATGGATATTTATAACTCACAAAGTATTTAAAAGATAAACAGAACAAATGCATGAAAATAGTTTTTTTAATCCATCTGTCATATGTTCTCATGATGTAGGATGAAAGAGGATAAAATTTAGATCCTGCCAGGCTTTTTGACTGTACAGCTTCGTTCCAACAGAATAGTGTTAGAGACAAATATTTCAAAGTATAAAATATGTATATGCTCCTTAGCTTTTTTATTAAGACTCCTCTTCAGTTAGTGGATCAACAAGCCTGTTACAGAGTTTCTAAGAATTGAGCATGAAAATGCAAATTTTTTAAAAAACTATTTTGTAATTGCTTGGTATTTCTCTGTAATGATGCTTTCAAGCAGCAGCAAATGTTGAATACAGTTCCAGAATTGGCACCTGGGAGAATCTGACGTACTCAGTGCTGAAGCTAAACTAGGGTTCATGGAGAAATGAGCCCGATGCCTTAGTAAGTCTCCAAGTTAAGAACATAAGCATGGCTACCATTGCATGCAGTCACAGGACAGTCAGGACAGTTTTGTCTCTGGACAAAACAGTGACCTGAAATAGAGAGTGCCTTTGGTTGCTTATCACTCATCACCTTCTTCCCAAGTTTTTTTGGTGGGTTTTCAGGTTTTTTTCTCTTATTTACCCTCTGCTGTGTCACTATAAGTAAAGAGCGAGCCTGCTGGTAGAGGCCAGAGTCAGTTCCTCTTAAATGCAGTATAAAGCAGAATCTCTGGAGAAATTTCTTGTGTTATTGTGAAGCTTCTAGAACTCATAAAATAGCTCTAATAGCTCTGGGTTCCCAAAATAGCTCTACTGTGAGACTGCAAGGTATTTGTTTGTTTTGTGGGCTAGGTGCCAGGTTATTTCTGCATAGAAATGCACTTGAAGAACAACTTCACAGGCTTTCTTAGCCTGCACAGGACATTCTGTGTAAAAGTGCAATCTGCTCTCTCTACACGTTTGTTAAAATGCTTTTGATTGACAGTGAATTTATTTGCTGAATTTAGCAGAAATAATTTGCTTTTTGTAAAAAGAAGTGATGATGTGTTTCTCAAAAGACAAGCCCATCCATGTGCAGAGAGAGCTATCACTTTCCACAGCTTGGGCTGCCATCTTTTCCCAGTAATGGCACTTCAGGAGTTCTGCCCACCCTGTGCCAGGGAGATGTGTTAATACACTTGCACAGATGCCTGACTGCACCTCCTGGAGGCTTTGGTGTGGCTCTTTGACTGGAAGGTTGTGGATAACCCGTTGGCTGAGTTACCTGCGAGTTGTGTAAAACCAAGATCACATTTGCTAGTTGTGCTGGTTGGCACTGGTCTGTGGCACTGCCCAGAGCACCAGGAAGCATAGATGGCACTCACCAGCAAAGAGCTGGGGAGGCACTTAGGTTTTATTGGGAGAAAAAAAAAAAAACAGCTTGCCAAGGCTTTAGTTTTGAGGAGATACTTCTGAGTAACAGAAGGAAAGTTGTGTGTTTTGCAGGCTTTGATTTAGTTTGTAATGTAACGCTGATTTCAGTTCTTTGCAATTTTCAGTGCTAGTCATCTCTGACACATCTTTAGAGATTGGCCCTTTTTAAATATAAATTATCTCTCAGTAAAGATAAAATTGTCTGTACTAAAGACTTTTTCAGAATTACTGGTTTCTACTGGTTCTGGTAGAAGTATATTGTCAGTTTTCTGGTATTTTTTGTTTTTTTGTTTTTTAATCAGATGGGGAAATCCTGTTAATACTAAAGAAATGTTTGTAATAAAGAGAGAAATCTGAAAAGAGTGAAAATTTGTTTCTCAGAAGGGCATAACCTTTACCATCAGGAAACCACTGTTTGGTGAATCCTTTGCTGACTGTGGAGTCACTTCTGAAAGCTCCGCTCCTTTTGGGGACTGAGTGAAGCAAAGCATTGAAAGGGAAACCTCTCAAAGTGAGGGGACAGCAAAGGTAGTGGATTCAGTGGTGTTTAATTGCCCTAATGCAAATAAGGAGGATATTTGGTACTTTAGCAGGTCCCTATACCTTCACATTTGCACCTTTTGTGCAGTGGCCTTTGTCCATGCTGTGCAGACAGCAGTGACTGGAACTTAGTGCAGATATAGAAAGATTAATATAGTTATGGTTTTCAAAGCTCAAAAATGTTCCATCTGGGGTGTGGAGACCCTTCTTCAACTGTGACACAGCCAGAGAATGATGTGTCAGGAGCTGCTGAAGACGGGGTTGAGTTGTGAAAGGGGAGTTTTAATCATGTGCTGTGTTACTGTGCTTCATGGGAAGGCTCAGTTTTTTGCTACTACCTCAGTACCTTGTGTCTTTGCTTTTATCTATGGAGCAGGGTGATGCTTTTACATATTTTATGTGATTAGTTTCTGGGAGATGTGCCAGCTGTGCCTGCAAAAATTTTTCTGTAATGATATTTTGAAAGAAAAAATTAGTCAAAGGATGGGATGACATCAAAATAGGATTTTTTAAAGTAGTGAAAGAAACAATGAGCTGTGAAGATGTGATGAAGGGCATTCAGTGAAAGCTGACCACCCAAACTGGGAAGTCCAATCCTGCTTTTATAAATTTAGCTAGTTGCCCTAGATAACCAAGTTCATCTCTCCAGAACTGTTTGTGTTTAACTATAGTGAAGTATATAATTGACCTTATTCCATGCAGTCATCAAATTATTCCATTCCAGCAAATTCAGTGAAAAAAAAGAGTACATAGATATCATTAGTATTAGGAACTTCTTATCCCCTTTTTTTTTTTTTTCCTGGGATGGGAAAGCAATTGAAATCCAGACTATGGAAATTGCACTGTAAATTTTCTAAAGGACTGTTATTCATAAAATGAATATATATGAAACCAATTTGGATATCTGGATTATCTTATTACTAAGAAAACAAATCTCTAGAACTTGGCTTACAGTGATATGTAAGATGAGATTTGAAACATAAAATGAAAAAAGTCTTTTCATAAAATGTAGTACTTTGTTCTGTGGATTTTTTTAAAAAAATCTCTAGGTATGCCAGTTTTGAGTTTTGTGCTTTCATCATAGTATAAGCCTAAGCCACTCTCTGATCAAGTAGTTTGCCAAATATAGTTATGTTTCCATAATATTCTGGATGTGTGCCTAATATCTTCTTCACATATGACTCCTGATTTTTACAGAGATTGACATAAAGAGGTGTTTTTGAAGTACAGGAATGTAACTGATACCCAGATTTCTTCTTCCTATGCTGTTGACATCCAGGTGAAGGGTCTATTTCAGTAATAATCCGAGACATTAGGTTCTTTGGCCTGTATTTGAGCACCTAGATATATAGATATATAAATACCATGGCTCTCAATACCATCAGGGGTTTATTAGCCTTCAGTGTTTCTGTTAGCAAATGTTCAGATTTCAGGCTCATTTCTGATCTAAGATATTCAACAGCAGAGAGTTTTTCTTGGAACATCTTTTACTCGGCTTGCTACGTGCAGGTCTGGTGACAGACCACTCAAGTGTTGAAATGCATCAGCCTGTCTGAGATTGTAACTAATTCAACTTAATCAATTTCTAAAGAGTGAAATTGGTTAAATGACTGTTTTAGCTAAAGAACTCTCATTTGTTACAGAAGGTGAATGGAGTATTTTGCTAGCCATTATACTTGGGCTGTGAAAAGTTGACCCAGCTGACCCTGCGGTAATTTGGTGACCTCAGAAATGACAGGAAAGTTCTTCATGTCTTTCTAAAGCTCTTATAAATACACGCTGCATTTGACTCATTTTTATTTCCCCCACAACATTAAGAAATTAGGAAATGATTCTACATGCTGGCCAGTGCAGTTATAGAAGGGTTTTTTTATTCTTTGGGATTTTTTTTTTGGCTAATCTGTGTGTTTAACCTTACAAAGGATTCTTCAAGAATACCATAAGCATTGTTTTTCCCAGCCTTGGAAAGTCCTTTTCTGTGTCTGTCTGCATCCTTTCACCTTCACCACCCAGTACCTCATACTCAACCCAAAATAATCACTCATTTGAGTGATGTTAGTTTTTAAAGCTTCAGATGATGTTGATTGAGAAAATAAACTTTCAAGTGTAATTTTAATCTAGCATATTCTTCTAGACATTCAAACTGAAGTGTTAATATTTCAATTGAGAGTGACAAGGAAAGTGCTTCTTTGTAACACTTAAGAATACATTACCACGATGGTAACACAACAAACTAGCAATGAAGGACAGAGTTTATTTACATTTCAGAAGTTGGAAGGGCACATATGTGGTGGCCACATATGCCAGAAATGTGCCTTTTAATTTACTCTTAAGTAAACACAGACGAGTGGGATTTTTTTTCACCAACAGTTTTCACTAATTTCTGATGAGCATGGTTAAGTTTGAATGCTGGACTTGTTACTTGCTGGGCTAATCAGTGCATAAAATCACTTGCAAAACTATAAAGTAATTATGTGGGGTAGAATATGGAGGGGAAATAAGTAATAAAATAAAGTTAGGAAGCTGTTTGAAGATTAAAGCTTCAGATTAAACATTCATGAATAAATTATCAAAGGCTTTATCAAATGGCTAAACCTTGGAAAAAGCTTGACAACAGTCCTATGTCTGTTTTTCTTGTTTGTCTAGAATGCTTGCTTTATATAACTGCAAAAAGACTTTCTTGTTCAAGGGAAATAATTTATTTTAAAAACATTCTGGCTTTCTCCACAAGTGATTTCTGTCATTTAAAGGAAATTTTTGTTTGTAAGAGCATACACCTGGCACATTTTCAGATGTGAGGCACAGGGCTCTGCATTTTCTTTTAAGATTTTTTGTTGTTAGCCTTCCCAAAAGAGAATGTAATGTTTGTGTGTTACATTGCAGACTTCATCTGCTTGGGTTTTTATGAGGTAATTTATATACAATTTTTTTCTTTCTTTTTTTTTTTTTTTCTCCTGGTTTCTTAATTCTTCTAAGAACATTTATGGAGCGGGTCTTTATATTATTATAGTCAATAATGTAGTGATTTGCTAGACACCGAAGTAGTCGTGAAAGATCAGTGCGGTGGCCACTGGGAGAGAACCACACCCCATGTTGACATATAATCTACAATATATTTACTTGGCAGGACAGATACAGTAGGTACAGTGATTCCTTTTCCCAAACAGGCGTGTATCACAAATTAGAGCCTCAGTCCTGCACTTCAGACCTGTCCTGTGGCAGGGAATGGGATACTCGCTCAGCCAGGCGACATGTGCGGTGCGTGGGTCACAGCTCAGCTACTACATGTAGCAGTTGTTCTCATCAGGCTGCAGGTCCTATGAGGTGTCTGAATTCCAGGCATCACATTTCTCCCCTCTGACCACTCTGCAGGCCCTGGGACTATTGTCTTAATTTTTTATTGCTCTCTACATTAGCTCATTGGCGCAGCCACATAGCCCCGGGCCAATCTCTCTGACTTCCTCCTTCCTTGAGGCTAATTAGTGGTTTCTGCTGTGGTTTCTCTCACCCTCTGGCCGCCTGCCTATATGTGATACAAGAAACGTTGCCTTTGTTATCCAGCACATGCTGGATTCATCTAGTCAGGCTGAGCTGGACTGATTTGGTTAAGTCTCATTTGTTGAGGTGGTGCCTTGGGTATGTTAACAGCAGGTTTTGTGTATTGTGTAAATGAGAATTCTGGGCAGAATATTGACAAGAGAGGCTAATGGCAGCCCCACAGTAAGGCGGTTCAGGTGCCCTGTAGTTATGAATATTGCAATAAAGGCAGTATTCTGCATTACCCATCTGTGTTCTGGTCTCCCCATCCCATTCATGCCAACCCCTGTCTCCTCACATGGAGAGGAGCCACAGAGCTCAAGTAGTTGAGTGGTTGGAAATGGGATTTTCAGAGGTGTTTTGTAGAAGCTTTTTTCTGCTCAAATGTCTTTGCCTGAAATACAGTATTTCCCCAGTAACTGAGTGTTGGCAAGATGAATGGGTGCCCAAAACAATATTCTTTTTTTTTAAGACTGACACTGAAAGCTGGTTTTGTGGTTTTTATTGACTTGGGTAAATATTTTAGTGATTTTAAGTTTATTCTTTTTAGATAGGCAGCAACTGTAAATTGGCTGATTTCTTTCTTGAAGAAGAAGAAGCCCTCAGAGAAGACCTCAGAGAAGTAGCTACTAATTCAGTGGCACTTGGCTGAAATCCTTTCTAGAAAGCAAGACAGTATCTTTCAGGGCTGACTACCTCTGTACTGCCATCTTATGAAGTCACTTTCTCAGGGACCTTTTTGCCTTTAGGCAGATATGTAATTCCTTCTAAGTGTATAGTAATGATCTGAACACCACAGTATGTCTATCTTTTTCCTAACCTGATATAAACATATAATATATAGTTCCCATATGAATATTGAACTACATGATTCTATGGTAAAGAACCATTTGGGCATATTTATACTAATTCTCAGGTTTTTGAGGTTTAAGATGATTTAGGAAAGATGTGTAGAGTTGTTTGACCTTTTTTGCAGGGTATACCAATGCAGCAGGTACCAGAAATCTTGCAGATCATATTCAAGAAAACATACCTTTAAAACTGGTGGAAACTTTCCTAGAATAGAGCTGACTTTTTTTAGAGACAGAAGTGCTGATTCAGATTCAGAGGGGAAGTCTCAAAATCATTATTAGAATTTTTTTTCTCCTATACAGGGAAGAGAGAAAATTCAAGCTTTTGATTTTAGTGGGGCTCCTGTAATCCTTGTCTGTAGGCCTGTAAAAATGTTTTCCTTTACATCCTTCGAGATGCTGAGGAAGCAGAGTACAGAAGAGGGCCTCTAGGTCTTAACCACACATCCTGTACATAACAAATGAGCACTTAGGTTATTTCCATTTAGCCTGGAGTTCTGTCCTGCACCTGTGCAAATGATAGCTTGGGAGGTGGATCTGGAGTAATGCACTGGGTCAGCACGTGGTGCTGGCTCAGGCTGGTATTACTGAGGCAGCATGTCTGGATGTTTCACAACACTGTTGTCTGCACTGATGGTTCGGTTTAGAGATAGCAGTTCAAATTCTTTTCAGTGCTGAAAAGCTTTTAAAGTGATGTAAGTTTTGAGTGGTCCTGAGGGACCATACTGACTCCATGTATGGGACTCATACACTGAAAGGTTTCACAGAATTCAGGAATAATACCCACAGCATGAATCACTAATGCCATTGCTGAGTTGCTGGGATCCAGCCACGATTCCTGCATTTCTTGAATGTCGCTACTGCATCAGCTTCTCAGGACATTTTGTCCAAACACCAGGAGGTTGACAGGCAGGTCCATGTTTGGCCTGCAGCATTACTTACACTCTGGTGCTGTCAGTGATGAAACTGTATGGCAGGGACTCAGAGCTGACTATAGGTGACAGCAGGTGTTCCATTACTCACTGTCTGATAACCCTTTTCTTGCCTCAGCCCCTGCTGACCAGCACAATGCAACATACTGTTCCATTGGACCTCTGATTGAATCTGTTTGTGGCACTCAGATAATGCTCTCTAGGTGCCTGAAAAATTCTTGTAGGGCAATGCTCTGTGAAAGATCCACGAAGGTATCGTGATTTTCTGTACTGTTTTGCTCAAAGTGGATTCTTGAGCATGGAGCAGCAGCTGATGAACTAGTCGTAGTTCGCTCTCTTGCAGTGTGTTGATCAAGTATCTCAGGCTGTTTGGCACACATCATATTGACCAGCATCATCCCGAGTCTGGGATGGTTGTGCCTGGGGCCTGGAGAGCTTTTACAAGCAGCCTAGAATCACAAAGAGAGAATCAATTAAGAATCTGGAATTGTCTCCTTCCATGATATGTCAGCTTCAGTGTGTGCTAACAGCACATTACATGCATGGTCTGCAATGAAGACTTCATAAAGGTAGCCCACTTAGAAATTTTTAGGGCTTGTTAGTGCTGCACTCTGCAGACCTTTGTGAAGATAGAGGAAGCAGCTTCTTGTCTTACTGTCTCAGGTGATTTTAATGCCTGATAGTGTACCCCTCTGAGCAGGATCTGTAGTGGAAAGTTGTCCCTTTATGGTGTTTAAAATATTGGCAGCTTGTATATAGGCTTACCTTTGGGATAACTGTTTGTAGTTATATTTGTGGGAACATGTATATTTATTTCTAGAAAGACATTTATGTAAAGTAATTTTGGTGCATTTTCTTTATATGGCTGCACATAATTTTTTTCCCTGTAAAATGTGCCTCTGGTATGGTCTCAATAAATATGAATTTTTCCGTAGTGAATCATATTTAAACAGTGGATTTTAGTTGGGGTGGGAGGCACAGAGCGGATTCTTTCTTGCTCTTTATCCAGGACTGTTTTCTAGACTACTCTGTACTAGTTATTTTTCCTGTTTTGTGAACCAGACAAGATGCTGTATGGAATCGTAGAATCATTTTGGTTAAAATGGAATTTTAAAGGTCATCTAGTCCAACCCCTCTGCCATGTGCAGGGATATCTTGCAAGAGCAAGGGACCTTGCACTTGGCCCATTTGAACCTCATGAGGTTCCCAAGGATCCACTTCACAAGTCAGTCCAGGTCCATCTGAATGGCATCCAGTCCCTCAGGCATCTCAATTCCACTCTCTCTGTTGCTGATGAAGACATTGCAACGTTCACAGTCCTTTGTCCATTGTACAGAGTATTACTGTACTTATTCAGAGACTGTACATTCATGTAAATGAGCAGTTGTATTTCGTTTGTGGTACCACAGGTGCTGTATTTTATTAGTACTGCATTAAGAGTAAGCCTTGGGAAACCATCCTGGATCACAGAGCATTCTATGGTGGCTGAGTAACAAGAAGATATTTGGAAGCCAAAAGACTTCTTTCTGGTTGTGACTACAACTGGGAACTATTGCTGTGAATGACTTTTGTCTACCGTTTCAAATTTTAAAGGTCTTTTGCCCTAATTGATGTAATATTGTGATCTTTGATATAATAAATGAAGTGGGATCCTATTGAGGGGCCTGTTAATGTGCCATTACATTAATGTGTACTTGCATGCTACTGTTGCTGTTTTGTCAAGAGGGTTGGCTGTTCATATCTTGATTTTCTCAAATACATGGCACTGTAATAGTCTGTAAGTTTGTTTAGCACCTGTTCAGGATAAAGTGCTGGCAGGGTACACAATAGAAATTGCTTTATAATGTGACCTATGAAAAAGGCTGTAGAAACACATTACAGTGCTTGGAAATTGGCACAGTCCTGTGCCATTCCAGTTTGCTTCCAAGAAAAAAATACCATTGGCTCTGGCAAGATAATGTGCCCAGATATGAAATCCATCACCTTAAACAAGAGAAGCTGACATAGCATTGTAATTGTACCAGTGTGGGCATTGTGCCAAGCTGCAGATGTCTTTAGAGTTCATTGCTTTAGACAGGAATAAAATCCCAGTCTGCACGTTTGCACGTGGCTGTTGTGGAGTTGGCATGAGCTCCTGAAGAAGAGAGCTGCCTATTAGGAAAATAGTGCCTCCTGTAGCAATAATGTTAAGTCACCGATGTGAAAACATGCATAGCTATCTGGGCTGGTACGAACTGCTGCTCTGGAGCAGGTGGTATTTAGATGTGGCCTTTTAAAGCTCTTGCACTGTTTGGTAAATGATACCTCTTATTAGCACTAGTGAATTCTGAGAAGTTGATCTTGACCTTGAAATATTTAAAAAATGTCCTTAAAAAGATTTTAAGGTTGAAAAAAAAAACCAACTTGGACATGCTGGTTGTTTTTTTGTTTGTTTGATTGGCTGGTTTTTGTTAACTCTGAGGGTTTTGTTTTGATTTATTAAATACCAGTATATATTTCTTAATCCTGTTGTTGTAAGGTTAGACTTGAAATCCATCCTAGAGACTGCTGTGGTAGAGTAGAAACTGTACTTTTTAATGTCAGAAGTACCCACAATGCTGCAAGGAGATTAAGTATTTGCAGGCTGGAAATATGGAGTAGTGTATTAATAGTATGAACATTGTTGACACATAGGTGTTGGCCTTTCACTGACAGAAACAGTAATAAATGTAGTAATGTAATATTACTCTTATACATGATAATCCTATTAAATAAACATTCCAGATTCAGCTCATAACGATTTGTGAATATAAAACACTTAATCTCTTCCCTAATGTAATAGTTTGGGTATTAGAGGAAGTAGAGACAATGCATATTGGAAAACAGAAAGTAGGTTAGATGCTTTTAATGTTACTTGACTAAGATGTTGCGGTAGGTGGCTGATCTAAGAACTGATAGTAAATCTTATATTTTCAGGTACAAAGCTTAGGAATTGTAAATACTGAGTGATGCACATTCTAATTTGAGCTTTTAGCTTCTGTATTTTTCCAGTTCATGTGTTGATGACGTGATTCCGAGAGCCAAAATGACTGACTCCTGATAGAAGGAAAATAGCAAATTACTGCAAAGATGTTAGGGGTACTGAAAAGTTTCAGAATAGTCACATATGCAGCAAGATTCTAAATTAGATACCATTTTCAGTCTCAGTTTCTTTAGGTTTTGAAACTGGGTTTTTGTGTTGACTGAGAAAGTAGTTTGAAATCTTTTAAGATTTGGTATAATATTTAGAATACTTTGTTGCTGTGTTGATGTGAAGATAACAAAGTAATGGTTGTGTGCTTGTCAAATTTTTCATTACTTTAATAAAAAAAACCCCAACAAACAACTACTAATTTCCAACACTACATATTATGTCCTTTAATAAAAAATTCTCATTCTCCAGGCAGCTATTAACTGAAGGAAGTTTTCAGCATATGGTTTGGCAGTTGAGAAGGCAAATTGATGGTTGCTTGTGATGTTCTATAAAACATGAACATGGGTTAAGAAGGTTGCAACTCTCAATCTGAGAGTTTTTTTTTTGTAATTTACATACATGACAGCATCTTGATGTTGAAAAATTAATTCTATAAAAAGGGTTTGATGCCTATGCACTTTACTGTTGTGGGATGTCTTGACAATCTCATGCAAGGAAAAAGGTATTGAGGTAACTTTGGACAACTGGCTAGCATTTTCATTGTGCAAGTGTGCTATGAAGACTGTCCAGATGCAGACAGGTGCCCTCAGCAAAGAAGTATCTGGAAGGTGGTTCTACACTGAGTAGCAAGCAAAAATTAGGTAGTTCAGGAATCTGAGACTGATCCTTAATACGAGTAGGTGCTGGATGCAGGAGGCTGTGACGTCTGTTTGGATTTCAGGAAGAGGGTGGAACAGAAAAATACTTGTTCCTCTATGGTAATGAAAGAGCACTTTGTCCTCCTGTAAACTATTTTCTACCCTGTTCTGTCTATATGGTGCAAGACTTAGTGGAAATGGTACTTTCATAGTCATGACTGGAGGTGTCAGCTCTCTATGATGTATGAAAAGCATAGTGATCAAGATTTTACACTGCATGCTGAGCAAATTACTTGGGTACCGGTGCTAATTCAGTACATCTTGATTTTCTGTATGATAGATTCTCTGTGTGGGAGAACTGCACAACAGCATTGAACAAACTCTGAGAGTTATTTATGCAATTTAGAAGACTTTGGAAGGTAATTTCATTAATCCCCTGCTGATCCTGCTCTGAAAAATCTGTATTAGCCAGAGAACATAAATACATGAAGACTTCCAAAAGCTCCACGTACCTGCAATTTTACTAGTGCTAGGAAACTGTTTTCCATATTCAATCTGTTTCTTGGAGCAGAATTAATAACGTGATTTCAAATAGCTTTACCACTCCAAGCTGTTTTTCCTCAAGTATTTACATAGATTGCATACACTTGCATAGTTTAACATAAAAAATTTTGGTATGCACACTTCCTGATTATGAAGAAGAAATAATGACTTAATAGCCTTAACATCTATAGCAAAACACTTCAGAGAAAGTAAGTTTTTGCTATGCATGCCATTTTGATAAATGAGGCAACTACTTATGAATTTGTTGTCTCAGTGTTTCTCTTTTATATCAAAGGCATCTATTTTTACCTTACACTTTTTTTTTCATGTCTTGAATGGTTAAATTTATGTTACTGTGCTTCAGAATGTGAACTCAGAACTGTGCAGATGGACCAGTGGCACTGCTAGCAATGGTGCTTCTAACAGCAACTGGGTTTTACTTAGGCATTTTGTTCTCTAGGTATCAAATGCTTTATGGAGGAAATTGTAATAGCCTGTGTAGTAAACACGTGTTTTTGTCTTTGTTGGGTTTTATTTTTAGAGGAAAGTTTGCTTATATCTTGTTACTCCTTAGAAGAGGTAAAACAGTAACATTGTGTTGAAAGCCTGAATAGTCTAAATCAGGGTTAGATCATAGGGTGCTAGTTGCATTTACTGATTGTTCCATAAGTGAGGAAACAATCTGTTTTGTTGGCTATTGTGATAATGAGATCCCAAAAGGCAGAAAGCTTCTCTCCCTCCTCCCTTTCCCCACCAAATGTTTGGTTTTAATAGGTAATAGCCACATGACTCAGTATCTGGGTGTCAAAGTACTCTTCATGGTGAATTTAGCAAGAGTTTCAAGAGCTTAAGAATAAATGGGTCAGCCCTATTGAACTCCTATTGAGCCTCTAAGTGACCCTGCTGCAGATTTCTGTCTTTTCATCTCCCATCCAAAAACAACTTTAATGGTACATGTCTGACATCACACCAGTAGCTGAGTGGATGTTCTTTTACACAGGAATCAATGCAATCTTTCAAAAGGAGAGATCAATAGCTAGAAGTCTGCATTTATCCAATAAGTGAATGTTGCCCTAATTTCAAATTGTTCATACATTTGTTGTCTTTTTCTCATGACAGTTTCTGAATGTGTCTTTACCTAATTCAGATAACCTTGTTTGGCCTAGAGACTTATATTCATTAGTAATGAAATTTGTGGAGTTTGTTTTTTCTGATTGTTTTTAATTGTTAACTTGGGCAACATGAATTGTTTGCTCTCGCCAACAGCTTGTAAAAGTATGTAAGTGAAGAGTTGCAAATAACAGCAGTAAAATTCTTTGCTTCTCTGAGTTTCTTACCGTGTTGTACTGAAATTGCTGAACCTTGTAATAATGTGGTTAATATTGGCTCTCTTTTATCTGTGTTTGACTTACCTGAAGACGTGGCAGACTTGCAGACTTGGCATTGTGTGGGTCAGAGAAAGGGGCTGCCTCCCCTGGGTCTGCCACATCCTCGCCGTGTTTGTGCACTCCAGCACTGTCTGCTTTGTGGCTGTGTTCAAAAGGCCACAGCAAACAGGTGGCTTCCCAGTGTCTCTTCTGTTTGGGATAGGCTTTTGCTGATTGCAATCACTATCACTTTAACTAGGGTAGATATTGTAGTCTTAATGCAGAGGTGTTGCTTGGGCTTTGATATTCAGCAGATGGTTGTTGGGCACAGGGTGGGTGATATGGTGCTGCAACCTTCCAGAAACGTTTGTGTCGGTGGCAAAAAGTAGGGAAGGGTCTTTGCATGAGTTTTCAGAGATGTTTATTCCAGCCCTGCACATATGCAAGTCCAGGGGCAAAGACAAGCCTCATGGGAAGGGTCAAGCATGGGAGGAGGTCGGGGCAGAGAGCATCAGGGGCCAACCATCAAGGGGCATGGGGGCAGTACAAGGGTGGGACCAGGGGGAAGCAGATGGGGATGGCTGAGGAACAGAGGTCTATGGTGGGGTAGGCACACTTTGGAACAGGGACCGACAGAGGGAGCAGGGCAGGGGTGCATTAACCAGAAGTACATTGGCATAACAGAACAGGGCATCCTGTGAGAGAAGCCTCTTGCGTCCCTTCTTACCAGGGGGGTTCCCACAGATGGTCATGTAGTAACATCTGAGAAATATTGCCAGACCCCCTAGCATGCTTGCTCGTGAGTGGCATCAAGGAGTTAAGTCTTTATGCCTCTATCCAAGAGAAATTATTCCAACTGCTGTCTGGCTTGCCAAGTAGGTTTATATGCAAACTATAACATATTCCAAACATCATTGCCAAGTTAGTATTTTGTTCAGGAACATACGTGTTCATGTCACTGATTTTGGAATCTAAGTAAAGCTGTAGCCTTTTTTTTTTCTCTGCCTGAGAGCTCTGTGCAGATGTTTTCACAAGAAGATTGGACACTTTTAGCAGTTCTGTGGCCCTTGCTAGGACATAGCTGTAACTGTAAGGGGGTTTGAGGATGACTCACTTCCTGACTCATACAGTCCTTGAAGTTTAAAAGAAGATTCTTTGATTACTGCTTAACCTTTACAGGGCTTACAAATAAAGCTTCCCAATATATGATGAATATAGTATTTCCCTGCCTGTAGTAAAATGCAACACTTAGTCATAGCAAAGTGCTAATGTTTAACTTCTTGTAAGCTCTATTCTCAGGATATTTAGCTACAGCACCATATAAATTTATTAACTCTGGAGAGCATTTTAGATGCAAAGCAGAGCCTAGTGCTTTTCAACATCCCCTTCTTTTAAGGCTGTGTTAAGTCATGCTGTCCAGTTTCACTAAGAAAGATGTTTGTAAAAAATGGTTTATTCCTTTTGTGTCACATTGCATATGTCACATCTGGGCAGGTTAAAAATGTAACTGTTGCTCAGACATCTGTACAAGGAACAGCTCTCCATTATGGTCAGCTCCCTGAAGGTTTGGTTGTGATGCTGAGAGCCAGATTTTCAATAGTGCTGCACATGTCATACTTCTTCCAGCTTGACTTACAGGTAGAAAGCCAAGATGTCATTGTTTCCAAGCTTCCTACGCATTGCTGTCATTTCACTCCAAACATTATTGCTACTTAACTGGATGTGGAAAGCTGCAGTTGTGTTTTGTAGATAGAAGTCCAAAAGCAGATTTCCCTGTTTGCAGTGAGGTGTGTTGCCTTTGCAACTGGCTTACATTCATACCCACTCATGCATGAACACCATTTGAAAAGTCTTCTCTATGAATTTGATCAACTTGACTAACTTAAGTCCCAGCTTTTACTCTGTGCTAGCAGTAGTAGTATGTAAAAACTTTGTTAATGTCTTTATTTTACTTTCTGAAAATACCATGAGTAAATTTTGCACTTAATCTTCATGCATAAATAATAGTAGGTTATGTGTAACTAGTGTGTTATTTATTATCTTATTTACAGAGCAGCATATGTAAACTATTACATGTTAGAGGACAGTTAGTTTTGTAATATATTTTGAAGAATATCCGTGACATTGCATTTTCTTTGAAACTGTGCCAAATCTCCATATGCTTCCTTTAAATTCAGCACTTGTCCAAGTAAAAGCCCCACAGCTTCAGGGGAGGATTTGCCTCAGTCAAAGCTGATAAGGCCCTCTGGAATTGCCTTAAAGTAGAAAGCTCTTCTGTGTGTGTACTTGTCTCTGAGTGTATATTTGTGTGTCTGGAAGTCTAAAATGATAGATCAACTCCATGTGCTTTGCTTGAGATGGTATTTTTTTACTTATTTATGCTGCTAGTTCATTTTATTTGTATGGGTAAAGGATGAGCTATATAAATTAATATGAACAGTCATTAGATTTTTGGAATCTCTTATTATGTCACGAGAAAGATCTTGATAAAAGAAAAGGGCACAGGTTCCACCTGTGAAAAGGCAATAATAGAGTGGATTAAGTTCTTTAGGTTCAACATGGGGTTACAGTTGGCTGACAAAGTTACCGCATTGGATGGTTTCCAAGCTACTGTAGATACAGCTGGTCACAGAGAAGCAGCTGAGAGCATCCATTCTCTTGTGCTCCTTTCTGCAAGTTCTCCATATGTAAGATTTACATTTATATCAGACGATTTTTGAAACTTAAAAATATTTGGAAAAATACAACAAAACAAGTCACTAGAGTAGTATAAGATACTTTTATATCTTTAGTCTTACTCTGAGCCTGATGCAGTACAACTTCTCTTGGTTATCCTCTTAAATTATGAGAGAGACATGCACAGCAAGAATAATCCAAGTTCTGGTTGTTTTGGCATCTGCTGGAGTCTTCTTTTATTGTTGTTATGCACTGCACTCACATCTCAACCTGAAGTAATGTCCAGTGGATGAAAGACAAGCTGCTGTATTTCATGAGTGTAGTCTCATGAGAGTGTTTAAAGCATGGGAGATTGCCCTTTCTTTGAAGGTTTTTTCTGGGGGGGAAAGTTTCCTTTTGGAAATGACCGAGACTATGGAGCCAGGATGTAGCCTAGGATAATAAAAATATTTTACTGGTGTCTGTTGGGTTGAATATGTGTCTCCTTAGGAACCAGAGCTGAAGTTCACAGGCAGCTCTAAGATGTAAACCAAAGTGAATATATTGCTTCCTCTGTATAATATTTGGTCTTTTGCAGTTGGGTACCTCCTGTGTTAATTCTGGTAAACTATTTTGAAGCATTTGTCTGCAGTTTTTTGTTTTCCCTTTCTGTAGGTGAATGGTGCATCAAGAAAGAGAATGTTGTTTTAGATTACCCAGGAGAGATTGACATTTGTAGTTCAGGAGTAAAGCAATCCCACACAATTTTTATTTATGTATTTACTTTTGCTTGTAAGCAATGATTGTGCTGCTTTGATGCTGTTATGCAATAGAGACTTGTTGAACCTTTTAAAGCCACTTATTATTTTTTGTAATTAGAACTAACTTGTGCAGCTGTCACTAAGCTCCTCGTCAGATGATATATTTATTATGTCAGAAATGAGAGGAGGCACGTGAGTAAGACTTTGAAAGGAATATGCACTGCTCAGGGTAGGGTTTTAGGTTTAAATGGGTGATCAGCATGTGTGTGAGACCAAGATGATTGCAGTACCAGTGCCTGACTAGTTATGTGCTGCCTTTAATCCTGTGATATTGTGTTTCATTGTCTCCCAGTACACTACTGTCACAACTGAAATAAAAACCCTCTGAATTCAATGAACACTTTAATCTGTCATCATAATCACGAACTCTTGTCAATCATGGCTTAAAAGTTAAGCATGTGGATCAAATCTGCAGTAAGAGGAGACACCTGGACTCCACAATGTAAGTGGAGATAGTCTAGGATGCTAAAAATTTATTTCATTTGCACTGTGCAGTTTTAACTGAATACAGTGTTGGTGTTGTTGTTCCTCATCTTTTCTGGAAACTTTACTCAGTGACTTTTCAGAAGAAAATTCTTAGAATGAAATGGAACTGTGATGGGAATTTTACTTGTTCATGGCAATACTTTGGATTTTAGGTTTGCTCTTGAGCTGAGTAGAAAAATTAGAGTATGTGGAAAAGTTGAGTGCCTTATAAAAATATGCTCAGGTTTACAAATAGCACTAGAACTGAAAGAGACTGTAGTCACTTAAAAGTACTTTTATTAATTAAAGCCTGTACTTGTTGAAAATTGTAGCCAAATTCACATTCTGTGATGAACATTCAGAGTAATCTGAATTGTGATCCTCAGGTGATTTTCTTTGCATTACTGACAGCGAAAATAACATCACCAGCTGTGATAAGAGTTGTGAGGACCTGACATATTGTTGCTAGCATTGCCTCTCCCTTGTCATTGTGAGACTGGGTTTTCAGTGGCTTACCTTTTTCCCAAAAAGCAACTTCAGTCTATTGTTTTTTTCTTTGCAAGTAGGATCAGATGTTTGAGGATGAAAGCTAAGGGAAACATATTCTGGCTTTACCTCTTCTTTGTGAATTAAGTCTCACATAGCTGTAATTTGGAGTGAAAGCTTGAGATTTCACCTTGGCTGATACCCGGTCTATGTGACCACCTGCTATTGTCACGTGTGGTTAAAAGATGACAGCCCAACTCTCACAGAGTTATAAGCCTTGGAAAAAATCATTCTTTTAATATTCTAAACATATCCCATGTTTGCACTGAGGTGAGCTATCTCAAAGCAAAACTAGCAGCCTGTGTTTCATCTACCGAGAGTACTGAGAGTGTGTCTAATCCTGATGTGGGTGCTTGAGCAGGAGTTTTTTCCAGCTCTTGCACCTAGCTGCTGCTGTACTCGGCCTGGCAGCTGAGAGCCATATGGCCAGCAAGAGGAAAGAACACAAAAAAAAGAGCAAAACAAGCAAACAAAATCAGATTGGTGAAATGAGAAGGGAAAAGGACATGAGGGATGTGGTGGGAAGTTATAGCAGAAGAAATAAATTTATGTAGGACTTGTGAGGAAATAGAAAAAGCCTTTTTAAGTCTACCGTGCTGTGGGGATTTCAGCCCTGGTGTGGTCCACACAGCTAAGCTTATGATCATACTGCTGTGACAAGGGAGAGATGTCCTTTTGTCTTGAGGGAAGAAGAGATGTACACCTTCGGTTGCTTGGGGAAGCTTTGAGGCCATGGGTTTCCTCAGGTCAGAGTGAACCTTCAGAGGGAGGAATGACCAAAGTCTCCCATGCACATGCAAGGCCATGAAAGGCTTAGATGAAAGATGACTCAGGCACAAGTAGCACAAAAGCCACAGCCAGGGTGGATAGCTGCTCTGTGCTACTGCCTGGAAGGGTACCTGCCACTCACTGGGGCTGAGGAAGGTGGAGAAATCTCCATTTCTCAGCTACATGACCTGGAATGCTGCAGTCCTTCTGTGTCCTGACCTGTAGCTGGTGTTACTCCGTAAACAGTAGGGAAGGAACAATTTATAATCTTGGAGATTATAATCTGACTCTCTACTTGAGACCTATTGTGTCCAAAACACTGCATTTTAGAAGGATAATATGCTTTTATAATTATTTGTCATTTTTCTGGTGACGGAACTTCGATACTGAGATATGACTTCCTAAAGGTGGATGGAGGATTAGCTTTTAAGGACTTCTAATTCTGAGGATTTTACTTTTATACAACTGTAATTGTACTGTATAGTTACTTTACCATCTGGCTAGTTCTGTGTCCTCAAAAAGTGTCTAAATTTCCTTCTAAAGTTAAATTCTGTTGAAGCTGAAGAGTAATTTAATTCTGATACCTTATTTCTTATTTCATCCATGTTATTATCTGAAAAAGTTAAATTAAGCTTAAATAGTTTTTCTCAATGTGACATATGCTTTTTGCATCATAGGGCAAACTATCGATATGGCATGATAATAATACAATGGAATGGCCAGTTGAAATGATAATACTTTCATGCCTTGCTAGTATAGAATAGCTATCCCTACATGCTTCAGCTGTCCCTCAGCAATATTTGTCAGCCAGGTGATAGCAGCTATTTCTGTGTTTGCAAGATGACCATGTGTGCTTGGAGTGTTATATGTTCATTAAAATAGTTTAACAGCTTTACCAATAAAATTTAGTCTGTAAGAACCATCAGACTGTTCCAGCTTAGGCTACTGGGATCTGTTTCAGACTACTTAACCAAAATAAATCATAATTATATCTGGATTCAAATGCTGGCATCTGTTGTACATCATTTCATTGGTTGCCTTATAAATGGGAATCTTCACCTCTGATAGTATTTTAACTATAATCAGTTACTTGTGTTTTGCCACAGCTCTGTGGTGATGCAGTAACCTGTAAAAAATGCAAATTTCAAGAACCTATTCTTTCTGCACTGTTTAGTCTTCCTAAATGAGCTCATGTAAGCAGCAGTGTTTCTTACCCCAGTCCTTCTACTAAGGAGAGAGTCCTTCTACAAAGAAGAAAGAGAGAAAACGTCATTATGGTTGAATTTTGGGACGCATTGTGAGACTTCATGATTCAGGAAAGTTTTGGTGTATGTATGATTATGTCAATGACGGCACGCCTAAAACTACAGCTGTGGCCAAGGACGCCGCCGGAGTGTTGGCATACCTAGGGATACAGTGTAACACAAAGTGTGCCGTAGCTCTGTTAGGTAAACCAGTGTGGAGTTCCACTTCTGCTAGAACATTCGTCACTCCTACGGAACATGAAAACAACAGTAACATAAAAATGAAGAGAAAAGGAATGGTGGGAGGAGGATGTGTAGACAGAACAATTTGCTCTCACACTTCTTACTTGTGTTAATAAGGTCATGTGTGATGTCTGTAGAAAGCAGATATCCCACCTTAAATTGTGGCTTCAAAAGAAGACACATGCACCTGATATTTCATGTGGTGTTTAATGAACCCAGGCTTCAGGTTGGAAAGGGAACTGGTAGCCAGCAGAGCACCTAAAGGGGAATATCCATTGAGGACTCAATCATCTAGCCCCAGGGAGCAGCACCAGAAACACTCAAAAAGTTCTCAGGCTGCTTCAACCCAAAAAACTATCTGAGGGCTTGGCAGGGAAATCCTGACTTCATATACTCCAGTGCCTGGATCTGAATAGAGCCAAACACGTGTAATACATCCATAGGAGAAAACTATCTGTGAGGAGTGCAGCTGGAGAGAGAGAAGTGGAAGGTGTGTGGTGTTTACAGAATGCCCAAAACCCAAGGTTACTGTGAAGCCTCTACTGTAGCTGTTTCAGAAGGAAAGCATCTTTGGACTTAGAGGTGAGATGGAAAACAGCTGGTGACAATTGGTGGTGTCCCTCACAGTTCTGTCTTGGGACTGGTGCTCTTTAATATCTCTGTCTCTTGTGTAGACAGCAAGACTGAGAGCACCCGCAGCAAGTCTGTAGAAGGCAGGAGCTGAGCAGGGCAGCTGACACTACAGAAGGACAGGATGCCATCTGGGACACATGGACAAGCTGTAGAAATGGGCCCACGAGAACCACGTGAGGTTCAACAAGCCCAAGTGCAAAATGGGTCAGGGCAATCCCAGACATGGGTCGAGGCAGGGAGAAGAACTCATTGAGAGCAGCCCTGTGGAGGACTTGGGGCTTCTGCTGGATGACAAGCTGGACATGAACTAACAGTGTGTGCTCACAGCCCAGAAAGCCAACCTGGGCTGCATCACAAGAACAGTGGCCAGCAGAGTGGAGGACCTGGAGTACCGTGTCCAGCTCTGACAGTGAGTCTAGAAGAGGCCACTAAGATGATCAGAGGGCTGGAAACTGTCTTCTGAGAGGAAAGGCTGAGAAAATTTGGGCTGTCTAGCCTGGAGAAAACTCGGTGGCGACCATATTGTAGCCTTTCACTACCTAAAGGGGGCTTATAAAAAAGAGGGAAAGCAACTTTTTACACAGGCAGATAGTGCTAGGACAAAGGGCACCCGTTTTAAAGTCCAGGGGCATTTAGATTAGATGTTAGGAGAGAATTCTTTACTGTGAGGGTGGTGGAACAGGTTACCCAGAGAAGCTGTGGATGCTGCTTCTCTTGAAGTGTTCAAGGCCAGGTTGGATGGGGCCCTGAGCACCTGATTTAGCAGGTGGCATTCCTGCCCGTGGCAGGGGGGTTGGAACCAGATGATCTTTAAGGTCCCTTTCAAGCCCGGCCTTTCTATGACTGTAAATATCTATATATGTGTGTGTGTGCAGGTCTGGCTGTTTTACAGGTGATGAAAATGGGATTCTTCCTCAGTGGCATGTGGTGCTAGTGCAATTATGTCATGCTAGATGTCTCTAGTCAGGGGGTATTTAGCATGTACAGAAATGGTACAAATCTGACTTAGGGCAGTCAGGTTGCTTTGCTGTGGGGATCAGACAGACTCATTTTTGACATTTCCTCAGCCAAGTTGCATAATAGCTTCTGACATGTATCCAAGTCCTGCAATGCAATGATACTTCATGGTGAGCCAAATAGATGATGTACTGTGTGTGAAACAATGAATGTTACTTATCTAGCTGAGGCTCGAAAGGAGGTAGATAATTTTATGAGGTAGGAAGTTCAGTCAGGCTGTGACAGACAGAAGTACAAAGAAGACTGACACCCCAGGTGGAATGGCAATGCAGAGTGTGAGGAAAAAAGAGTCCAAGAGTTACATGAGATAAAAAAGCTGAGAAAAGAGGGGAGAGCAGAAAAGGCTGATGAAGTAGCCTGGAATAGATCCACGCAGAGTTTATAAGAACATGCTCAGCATTGGAGATAGAAATCTTCCCTTTGATATCAATGCTGTGGGAAGGGACTGTGGATGTGTCTGTTGAATCTCACGTTGCCCAGATAGACATCCATTGGGTGAGTGCTCAGCCCACTGGGATGCTTCAGTGCTGTTTGCTGGAGGTGGTGACCATCCAGGCAGGTGGAGGCTGGCAGGATGGGGCACTCACTCACAGCATTGCCTGGAGCCACCACGCTGCTCGTGGCATGCGTATTTCACAGGAGGACGTGTTAGGCTCAGTGCCTGCCCCTCTGCTCTGGTGCCTGCCTGCAGTGCTGGCCTGGTGCTCCTCCAGCTGTGAGGCAGAGGTGCCAGTTCGCTGGGGATGCTCTCCTCTCCCTGTCAGCAGCGAGGAGTTGGCTCTCTTCAGTGCCCTTCTCCTTCCTGAGTCAGCTGGACAGGGAGAAATGTGAAGTGGGATAAAACGACGACAGCTGGGCTGTACTCTGGAAGCGGAAAGGAAAGAGTTGGATCCATTTGCAGCTTGGAGTGATGGGGCTTGAAATTCTACCAATAGCAGTTATTTTATCAGTGTTAGAGTGGAATCAGAAAGGATGGTTTGGTTGGTATAGTTCAGCTGACTTCTGGATATTTTAATTGCACGATTTCAGCAAGGCTGACTGTTTTATGTCTGACGATACTGAAGTGATTCTACTACGTTCAAAAAAGTTGCTCAGGATTTACTCTGAGGACGTAATTCATTTTTCTGACTTGACAGGTAAAAACCTTGTTTTGCTGTGAACTTCATGTGAAATGGCTTTTGAAATAGCCAGGAAAATAATCTTCTCATGAGCAAGTGGAAGAATCACTACCTTTAACAGTAGCTGTATTTGTGTGTGAGACGCTATGTGAGCAACATCCTGGGCATCAGTAAAAGAGGGAGCAGGATTCTGAACCCTTGTGTAGCTCTTAGGTTGGTGCATAGTTTTGTGTAGGAGCTCTTACTTGCAGTGACAGCGAATAGCTTTTGGAGTTTGTTATAACCAAAGATGGGCAAATCCTTTCATTTTGGTTGATAATGCCACTGTAATTCTTTCCAAAATTAGGACAAACTTGACTTTCTAGATCAACTGGCGACCAAATGGCAGAGCATGTTGTGTTCCTGGCAGGTGTTTTGAGGTCTCACTCACCAAATGCGTAAAGGTGTTTTGGGTTCTTTTCAGACTGCTGTTTCTGAAATACAGAATTTGTTTTCTGTAAATATATCAAGAAATTTAAGGAGTATGGGTGGTTTTGTCCATTTTGTATGGGGTGAGAGTGGTTTTTTGGTTTATTTGTGGTGTTTTTTTGTTTGTTTGACAGACACTCATGGTAGGTAAGAAAGGCAAAACTTTTTGAGTGGCTGACATTTTATGCTTGAGAAGATAAATTTAGATAAATAATTGACTTCTAGTTTCAATTTGCTTTTGGTTTCTTTCCATTCCAAAATTCCCTTCATAAATCTGGAATATTGTTTTTAACAATTGAATGGAAAAAAAAAATCTTTCTAAATTTTCTGTTGATAAGAATTAGATTCTTAAATGGTTTTAGAAGAATAAAATAATTTCAAATATTTTCAAACTGAATTAAGTTAAAAATGAAAACCAGGTGATCTGGCATTTTACTCTTACTCCTTACCTGTGGGTAAATGTAGTGATCCTGGAAAAACAGTGTTTTGCCCAAGCTGGCTACTAGAAAGAAGCTTTTGCTTATTGCTCAGTATCATTAGTCTTTATTACTCCAACTCACTCTGCTTAAACTCCTATTTTTCTTCCTAACATTAATATTTTATATACGAAAATATATTTTAAAACAAAATACTCTTAAAATACTTTGGAATAAATTCAGTTCAACATGGACATTTCTGATATTATTGAATAGACTTTTTTTTTTACCCCAGGCAGGAAAGTTCAGAGTAGTTGTGTCATGTTGTGTTTTGTGCAAGCTGTAAAAATCTGTGGACTTGATGTAAGCTGACATTGTCTGTAATACAACTTTATTCACTGCTCCTTCTGCTGTGATGAGTCTCCACCAAATCCTCCAATTAGTGCAAAGTTATATTATAGACAGATGGAAAATTAATATTTATAGAAAATTGCCCAAGGTTTTGATAGCTTAAAACTCTGGGAGCTAGTCTTGGATGATATGTTAGCAGCTGAGATTTAGAGAAAGCAGCCTGTTCAGGAAAACATTAAAGCTTGTGTACTTTCTGAAGCAGTAGGTCATCTAGCAATGACCATAAATTTCAGAGTTAGTTTTCCGTGAATTGAAACCATCTGTGGTAAACTTTTTAAAATGAATTAGTTCGTATTGGTAAAAAGTAAGTAAATAGTAGATAAATATATAGAAACTACTTCCTCAAATGGTCACCAAAATCTAGTAGAAGTTTGCAAGGTCCATCTCTCATCTCACAGTTACTTAGAGTTTTGGAAATGCCACCACCTTGACAGACTTAAACAGTGCACAAATCAAAAAAGCTTTAATGAGAGGGAAAGGAGGCACACGTCACTCAGTGGCCCTTAAGTACTGCTGGTCCGATGGTCAGGGGCAATAGAATGGTTTCCTTAATATTGGTCTAAGTCCAGAGTAATTTTCTTAACCTCAGTGGTGTGGTTATTTTGGAAACATAACAATTACATTAATTTTTCTGGTAATTCACACATTCGAATATAATAATCTTAGAATAACATATTAGAAGGGACCAGAAATTGATTTCAGAGGAGAAAGCCAAAGTGGAGCCCATTCTTTGGTGTCATTTTATACAGCTAAACTAGCAACTTAGTGCCCTTTGGACGTCTGGTTTTCTGGACAATTTTCATTCCTTCCTAAAATTCTTAGCTTGAAGTGACCTTCAGGGTTTTCTGTTAGTGACTTTAATGTGTTTTGCTGGTCTGTAGCTGAAATTTTTAGTTTCAAGGTGCTGTTTCTTTCTCAAAAGCAAACCTGATAGTAGACTTGTTTGTGTGTGTGCACACCTATAGCACAGTTAAAGTTTTATAAAATAAAATATTATTATCACCCTGTTTAGCAGAATATTATCGCTATATGCACGGTGACATGTCATTACCCAGAGAAGAAGCTTTGAAGTTTCTCCTGCACATCCGTGTTCATGATGAGCCCAAATTGCTCTCCAGCTGTGTTGTGAGCTTGGGTACAGCCCAGGAGATCTCCACAGAGGGCCTCTGCAGGGCTGTCTGCATGCAGGGAGACTCCAAGAAGTCTCAGTGCTAGTTGTGGGGGGAAAAAAAGAGGTGCATGTAGAAACTTACTATGTCTGTAACATGCTATTTCCTGTTCAAGAAGTTTCCAAAGATGCCCCTTGCAGAGGCTGGAGTGTTTCAGGAGGAAGTTGCATGATTCTCCCATACTTAAGTGATGTTTTTTCTATTTTTCATGATACCAAAATACTCATGCTATTGATAATGAATATGCCATGCCATTCTTGCCTTGTATGATATTGTTGTTTAAACTTGTGTTGCATTATGGCACGATTGTAATTATTAGAACAGGCAAGGAGGATTTTAGTAAAATTTGTAATGCTCCCATATGAGTAAACCTCTTTGAGTTCAAGACAAGAGCTGCTTTTCTATGTTATTTTCCTTTTTTCTATTTCCTTTCTCTTCCTTTCTCTTCCTTTCTCCTCCTTTCTCCTCCTTTCTCCTCCTTTCTCCTCCTTTCTCCTCCTTTCTCCTCCTTTCTCCTTTTCCTTCTTCCTTTCTTTTTAAGTCAATAATCTTTTATTCACCTGGAAAACTAGTGCTGTTTCATGTGTATCTTGAAACTGTTTCACTAATGTTACTTGCATTGGAAGTAACTAACATTGCATTTTAGTATTTTAAGCCAGATTGCTGCAAATACATAATTCAGAGCTATTTAAAAGCTGTGGCATGATACTCCAGATGATTTGTAAAGTTTAAAGCAGCAGCCTACTTGCACAAAGCCACCTGTGCACCTCGTATCTATTACAAACGGTGAGATACAGCCACAGCAGAGGTGCTTGTGCTCCTGCACGCTCTGCTGCTTTTGGAAATTCCACCCGTGCGCTCGCCTCTCTTCAGCAGCTTTGAGAGTCCCACCTGTGCCTCTCTTTTCAGAGCAGCCGAGTTTCAGTACTTGTGTCACCCCCACAGCTGCTGCCTCTCCTCCAGGCTGTGCATGGAGAAGTGCAAGTGTGCTTTCCTGGCATTTTCAGGAACAGTATGTCAAGGTCACCAAGAAGAGTGGGGAAAGTGTCTGCAGTCTGACATCTGAGATCTGCAGTTTTTAGAGAAGGATATTGAAGGCAGAAATGAGGGACAAAAAGCATTTTTCCTTTTTTTTTCAGAGGTGACAGCAGATGCTGGTTGTATTATGTAAATATTTGTGGAGAAGAGACAATGAGAAGTAAAGATTTCTCAGCAAAAAGCATGCAGTGACTGAGCCACTGTGTAATGTCTAAAAAATATAAACTGGAGGCAAACTGTGTCTGGCAACACGTACCTTGTTGTTCAGTGTTTGGGGGAGGGCAAGCCAGGTGGTGATTTCTTCATCTCGTGCATGTTTTCAGATAGAGGCTGAAAGCAAATTCCAGAGGATTTACTCTTATATATAAATACTAATCTTCTGGCTTAATACAAGAATAACTGAATAAAACTTTATGTCCCACGATATAGTTGGTTGAGGATGATTGAAGGAATGGTGCAGCAATGCTTAGGAATACAAAGACTTTTTTGAGAGAAGAAAAGAGGAATTTCTTCTCTGGAGTTCATTGTAGAAAGCACAACAATTGATGGGCTTCAGTGCAGCAAGTTGGACATAAAGAAATATATTCCACTTCAGTACAGTGAAATATTGGGGGTGGGGGGGAACTGTGCCTGTGGAAGTTGCAGTAATAATTTAGATGTGGTTAACATTTTCCTTGAAAAAGAGAGATGAACTGGATGACCTTTAAAGATTCTCCCAGCCTTTTTTCAGAGAGCCTATAGTGGGTACCATAGCTGTCAAATTTATCCCCAACTTCCTAAATCTTATCTGGGCTGTCTTTTACCCCTGCTCAGCCAAAGTCTCTGAACTTCATGTAGTACATCAGTCTAATGCCCTTACATCCAAACAAATGATATTCTACATGTAATTTCAAGGGAAGAAGTTACAATCCACCATCTTGTTTTTAGGTCCTCCAGGGAAAAGAGGTAAGCGGGGAAGAAGAGGAGAGACTGGTAAGTTTTCAATTTCATAAGATCTTTTGTCATTTGATGTCTGTTTCTCTGAGGATGCATAACCAGCATGCCTTGATTTTTAGTTGTACTGCATGTGTGCTCTGAAAAAGAATTCTGAAACTTCTCTGGTAAAATATTGTGACACTTGGCATATATCTGGTGGCCTTCCAGATATTTTTCTAGTCTTGGGCATCCTTAGTTTGTAGGCACACTTCATAATGCTCGATGTGGTACCTTTGGTAACACATTTGTAATTGTCATACCATTTAGGGGTCTTCTAACACTTACACAAATTAGAATAACTCCATGTAAGTCAGTAGTTGGAGTACTCTGTCAGTGTTACATCACAAAGGCCCCTTTGGCTTGAGGAGAGCAATTTTATATGGAAATAAAGAAGGAAATAAAATTCCTTATGTCAAGAATGTCAGTAATCAGGGACATAATGTGATAAGTAGACTACTCTGCATGAGAGAAGTTGTTTTATAGAAAGGAGCAGTTAAATTCTAACAGAAATAGGAAAAACATTTGTTGGTTCGTTACCCTATAACAGGGAGGTTGCTATTGATAGAAACCTGCTGGTGGTGTGTAGCTTGAAATTTCATTTGAGGCAAAGTTGTGAGATGCTGAGCACCTCTTGCTGTTGACATTCACAAGAATTGAATCAATTACCTTGTGGGATTGAGTTTTTCATCAAGGTGAACTTTCTGGAGGCAATGCAGTAGAAAATGAGCTTTTCTATTCTCCTTGGCTGTCTTGTCTAATCTGCCAGCTAAAAAAGTCTTCCAATCAACTTGATCTCTGTAAATATTCTGTAGCCTTTCTTATCTATGTAAGTGGTAATTTATCTGGCTCTTAAAAACTATTTCCATATCTTCCTGAATCACAAAACTAAAACCAAGCCCTAACCAAGGTTGATACAAATCACCTTTGGTGTTTCCATTCACTGTTGTCTTAGTATTTACTTAAGAGAAAAAGCCTGTGATACAGAGAGAAATTCTGTGGTTGAAGATTAAGTTACGAATGATCCTGGAAATTGCTTTGTGGGATGCTCATTGATTCATTTTACATCTCAAATAAACACATGTTAAACTATTAATAAAGGAAATGAATCTCTCATTTAAAAACAGACCCACACCTTAAAATGCTGTTTAAGAATGTTTGCCAGAATAACAAAATTACCTTAGTTGCTGGACAATAAAAATTACATTGTTAAAACCAAAAGGCCGTCAATATTAAAAGCAATCTCAAAGTACAGCTGCTGCTGTTTTATACTCCTTTTGCACTTCACTTTATTCAGAAATTAGAGAGAGGCATAAAAGCTTAATGAAATGCCATTGATTTGGGAGCTGCAGCTGCTCAGCTTAATAAGACTGAAATAGTAGATTTGATTTGTGGCCCTTTGATAATGTTTCCAAGAACTGCTACACAAAAGTCTTTGAGGTCTAAATAATTGAAAAAATGTGCAAATATCACTTCACGAAGTGTGACATGTTAATGGGGAGCATTTTATATGTGTGCCTTGAGAGAGGAAGGCGATGAAAAGAAAGTTCAGCACTGTCAGGTGGCCATGGAAAGCTCCCCTCACAGGCAAAGTTGGAAGTCTGGAAGATGCTGGCACACGTACTCTTGACAAGATGCCCAGGTTAAATGCCAAGGGTACTTTGTGCAATGCCGCAGCCAAGCTCTGATCAAAGGCTCGCTGTGTGGCTCACTGGTGATGTGCTTGCATACGCTTCATGAGGAGCCTGGATTGTAGTCCGTGGCTGGTATTTTTGGAATGGCATGAAATTGCATGGAAGTAAATGGAGAAGTAAATTTCATAAGATTGCATGACTGTAATTGAAGATTCGTTAAGGTAAGTGCATGCATTTAGGCAGTAGTCATATTTACACGTTTCAGAGTGCTACCAAAGCTCAAGATTACTTGAGTGGGAAAATGTGTGCTCTGCATTACCAGTGCTGCTCACTGGCAATCCCAAGGCCTTGTGCTTGACTGTACATGTGTGTCTTTCTTCAGTAACTTCAGAAGCTTACGTGTTCTTTTTTCTCTTTTTTTACCCTTTTTCCCCCCTCCCCCACCCCACAGGACCTCCTGTAAGTACAGTGATACATTGTTGGTTCTTCCAGAATCAGGGAGAAATCTGTTAGATCTTGTTGAGCTATCAGCCTGATAAAACGATCACGTATAACTCAAGAGGGAATTTTGATATTTATACACACATAGTATCTTGGAGCTGAATAGTTTAATCAGAAAGTTCCTTAAGAAAAGAGTCTCTAAACCAATAAAGCTTTGTGTTCAGCGCTCCAGATTGCTGTTTGGATTCACAATTCCACGTAAGTATGTTATGTTCATTTTGCCTGTGACTTCATAACAGAGATTTTACTGCTGTGTAAAAACGTGTGAGTACCCTGTCTTAAGCCCAGACTTGGCCACTTCTGCTGGGTAGTAACTTCTGCATTTGTCACAAAGTCTTGGGGTGTAGGCTCCCTGTTCTTTGGAGGCATATAGGCTGTCCAGCTCATTTCACTGTAATTGCTACTGAAGCCAGTAAGTGCTTGTGTAAAATTATTATTAAATAGTACTATTCAACTTAGTAAGTTGATTGAATCTTGTGCTAATTCTTCTTGTGAGAAAATGTTTTCTCTCTTCTGAGGTTTTGAGGTTGTTTGGGGTTTTTTTGGGGTTTTTTCAATGTCTTTTGTTTGCTTTTTTGAATATTCCCAGAGTAGGTCAAAAGTCTGACTTGAAGGACAGGACTAAGCACATATGTATCAAACATTTGTATCTGTCATGCCATCCATGTTCATCATATGGCCTAGGAGTGTGACTGTTAAAACATTATTTATTTTACAGTTTGCAGAATTACATGTTTTTTTTCTGTAATAGTTGCAGTTTTTACACAGTATTTTCATGACCCTATCACCTGTGTGTTCTATGCTACATTCATGTTTAAGAATATTTAGTTAGTATGTTGAATTCCTGCTGTGCCCTGAAGATTCTACTGTAAACTGCATATATTGAGTCATGCTATTACTTATCCTTGTAAGATTTTGACCATGTGCTCAGCAATTTGTAGGGACAAACTCATTTAACAAGCCATCAATGGAAAGCCAGGCTCAATGTGTAAAGGTGCTGTGTACTTGAAAGAAACACTCTTTTCCCCAATTCCTTTTGCAGCCCTCCTCTGGAACACAAAGAGCAAACATAAATCATGATACAGGCTATTTTCCCTGTCCCAAGGCAGCATGGCAAGAGTTTGCTGTATGCCTCATTAAGAATGTCTTTGACTTCAGCTCCCTACTATTTCAGTATAGGTACATAAAAAAAACCCAAACACTGCCACCCCCCCACCACCCAAAATAAGTCTTAATCTTGGCAATATTAGCAAAAGCCTGAAATAGGTTCCAAAACTGAATAATTTTAAGAAGTATCCAACTTTGAATTCCAAGTTTCATACTGGAAATCTGCAAGACTTCATCTTGCTGACAGGCAGCAATGGTTTAGGTTGTTACAAGGCATTAAAAAGTATAATTTCTCTTCCTAATTCACTTTGTACTTACGTAGACACTGGCTAGGGGCAACTGCTGTGAACTTGAGTATTGTTTTCACCTGGGAGACTGTGGTAATAATTTTAATTTAAAATACCAAATATTTGTATATCCCACATGAAACTGCATGAAATTAGGTGTATGTTGTAATTTCAAAGGCTGCTGCAGTGCTCTGTTTATCTTCCTTGTACATGACTACTGAGGAACACATGTAATCTCAGTCAAAGGCTGGGGAGTTAGAATTTTTTTATGACCATTTACAGCAATCTCAGATTACTTCTTTGGCACCTATGTTCTAGTGGAACCTAATACTTTTCTGCCTAAGCTCTAAACCTTTTTTTTTTTTAATTAACTACATATTGCCTGTCACTTTATATGGATAAAACCAGAATTTCACTGGGCATCAGAAATAGCCAGTAGCCTTTTAAAGTGTTTATTTAAGTTAAAATGCATCATTTCCATTGCAAAAGCCTCATTTCTTCACTGTGTAGTACCTATCTCATATTTATTGGTTTGAAATATCATCACATGCAAAAAAAATTAAGCAATACACGAATTATAATTTCCTAGTAATGTACTCTGCATGTTTGTTATGTCACATGTCATGACTGTGTTGTTAATGTGTCGTACCATTTCATCTCATTCAACCAGGGTCTACCAGGGCGAAATGGCTATCCGGTAACTCATCATATATTTATGACAGCAATTTACAATTACTCTAAAATCCTGTTGGTGTATTTTGGTTTTTCTTCATTACTGTCAAAAGGACCCTTC
>VZTN01019511.1:1466-37666 GCA_013400515.1 Erpornis zantholeuca | reverse complement strand
TGTACTAGTTTGAAATCAAACCAGTGGGAGATCACAAGTCAGAATTATAATTTAATGGAAGAAAATTAAAAGAAAGAAAGAAATAAATGCAGTAATACAAGGATACTAACAAAATCAGAAATACAACCTGACGTTCTATGGTGGAGGCAATCCAAGCGAAGCAGTTCTGTTGACACGGTGATCCTGTAGAAAGGAAGGTCTGGAAGTCTAGCAGTAGCTCTTTCCCTTTGGGAGTCCAGTAGGCAAGTGCTCTTGTGGTGTTCAGGATTTCAGCTTATATCCAGGATGGAATAGTTGGTTCCTCCCTCTGGGCGGAGCATCTCACAATGGGATGGTGAGTCATGAGATAAGGCACTGATGGGCCATTAACAGGAGGTAGTCCAGGGGGGTGTTATCTCTGAGTCATGGGACCAGGCACTGATGGCCCATTAACAGCAGATAGCCCAGGGGGAGTAGGCAAGGAAAACACCACCTGTTCCAACAGCTCATGAAGATGGTAACAGAATATACTTCAACCCAGGACACAGGTATACACTAACTATCATTGAAATGCCTGTTTTTTTAGTAAAAGTTCTATATTTTAGTTAACTCAGTGGTGAACTTCTGTCCCTTTGACCAACATGTCAACATGTTCTTTCCAGGTATCAAAGTGAATAATGTGGGTTCACTCCACAATGTCATATGGATTTTACTCTTTGTGTTACAAAGGCCTGGTGCAGAGTCGCTTGCATAAACAAAAATAAAGGAGGACGGTAGTTAAGGGCTGCGAAAATTCCAAGGTGTCATTGTACCAAAGCCTGGTGCTGGCATCTGAATTCCATTAGTTTTTACCATTCTCTGGATTGCTAAGGATGTGTTTAATTAAAAAAAAAAAAATCTTCTCAATGTAAAGGGTCCAATCTAGTTTCTTTTACTCACACAGTGAAATGCATTTGAAGTTGAATAAGGGTATGAAAATCTACTCCTACTTGCTATAAGGTGTAGATGTATTCAACAGGAGTCTTCATGGGCTTTGTAGCATTTCCTAAAATAAATATGTTTCTGTGATATTTTGCCTTATTTTGAAATGCAACCTCTTTAAAACAAGCCAAAACCAAATCAACCAATCAACCAACCAAACAAACAGGACACAAAAAATCTCCATGAGACCAACATTTGAATTCTAAAATGTGCTTTTGAGATCTAAATGTGTCCTCTGCCCGTGAAAGTGAATATGTTTAACACTTAGAAATTGCTGGAAATTGCAGTGAGCCTTCCTTTCAGTAGCACTCACCTAAAGATGGTGCCTTCAGGGTATCTTCACTTATTAAGAGCTACTCAGTCTTCCGTGTTCTGGAAATTAGGCTGGAATTTTTGTAAGGGGCAGATTTGACAGTGAACATTCTTCTGGTTTTGAATAACAGTCCTTGTGCATTATTCTAACACCTTTATGTAGTGATTTCATTGGCTTCCTAGATAATAGCATGGTGAAGTTCAAAGCAGTTTTCTTTGTTTTCTTACAGACCTTTAAATAGGTCAGGTAGCCTTTTAAACTCAAAATTTTTCAAGTTGTGTTTAATCTTTATGTAATGGACTCCATGAGAGATTCCAAGTGAAACATTAGAAATCCTAAACTGAAGGGCTTAAACTGAAAACTGAGACTTCCACACTGTCCAGGCCCAAAATATACACTGCTTGAGAGATCAGATACTAATCAAAGAGAGGGTATTGGAAAAGGGTTTAACCAGGTTGTGAGTAGCTTGCTGCTCATTATGGCATCTGGAGAATCCCTTTCTAAAAAACAAAGACAACAGAGCTGCGATACAGTTGATTACCTGTGGAAGACTGAACACTTCAGGAATTCTTAATTCAAAAGGACATGTTTAAGAAACAGTTTAAAAGCAGTGTCTAGACTACAAATGCCCCGGAGAGGATGACTAGGAATTTATAGCTTGCTGGGGTTTAGCATTTTAGAAATTAACTTTTATTGTGCATAATATTTATTTGATGATCACTCAACACTTAAGCAGAAATTCTGTTCTGTAATTCAGTACTGGTTCCGTGGGCAGCAAATATTAAAGACTCCCTGGTGAATTAAAATCTAGAGGCACAATACTACCCTCACTGCGTTTGTATGTGAATCCAGCTGTGTTAAGGAAATTTATCAGAACTGTAGCTGGTGAAGACAAACTGAAGTCTCGGGAAAAGGCATTCTGAATGTACACCACAGCTTGTTTTGGAATGACTTTATATTTTTCCGTCTGTTTAATCTCACAATAAAAATCTGTTCATCCTTTATGCCCCTCACCAATTCATGGCTTACACAGATTTTTTTTTTTTCATTGGTAATTCAACCTGTAATATAGAATGAGCTTCAAAATTAAAAGAAGTCGGTTAGGGGAAAAAAAACCAAAACAACTATATTTATGGTTTACAAAATAATGAATATTCTTTTTTTACATTAAATTTCAACTGCAGAGATCTCCGTGGCTTTGTATGGTTTACATGGGTGAGGCCTGAAGGCATCATTTGGCACTTAATTGGACTGTGTGTTTGGGAACACATTTCCTGTAGAGCACTTAACGTGCTTTGACTCTAGTTTCACTGAGACATCTTTGGGATTCTTATGAAGAATAACAGGGATGTCTGAAAGCAAATTTCTTAATTTCTCTCTGCAACTGAGGTAGCATTAAATGGCAATGCAATTTAAAAGTGCTTGCTATTGTGAAAAGTTTTCTTTTCAGTTTTAAGTATTTTGATATGTACGTGTTTGTTCTCAGAAGCACAGTAGAGCTTTAATTGTTTTGAATAAAAATACCTGAAATCAAAGTTTGGTTTCAGTGCAGCTGAGTTTGAACACAGTGGAAGGACCATGCTTATAAACCTTAAATTTAACTTCCTTTTTCTGGAGTTTTTTTTGTTTGTTTGCTAAGGAAAATAGATGCTAGTTAGATCTGAATAAACCAAGGATGATGTGCAGGATGTGAGGTGTAAGTAAATGTGTCGTAGTGGTGTAATTAGACCTGATCTAGTCCCAGTGATATAAGGAAGGTGCTCCAGTGTGGTCATTACAGAAGCAAGAATCTCGCAGCAGTGAAATTTGGGGTAGTCTCTCTGATCATTTTCTGTTCCTCTGACAACAAAATATAAGTCCCTGGTGAATGTTGCAGTCTGTGGCCAGATTTGATTCTACTCCTTTGCCAACTTGTTTTTGGGTTTTACTGCCTATTTTTCCCTCTTGAGAGGGAAACTCCTGCAAAAGATAAAATAAAATTGTGGATATAGACAAAAATATTTCAACATGTTTACTATCAGAAAGTGTCTGTCTGAGAAAATCAATATAGAACTTTTAGAATGCTTTATTTCAAGAAAGTGGATTTTGTTAGATAAAGGCAGAGGATTTTATTTTGAGTTTCATTTTCATTATTGCTCTTTTGTTGAGGAATAAGGATATTTCCAAGCCATATGAATTCCCCAGCTGTAAAAAATACTGAGATTTGATCAAGTCTTGGAACCTTAAAAAATTGAAAGTAACATCCAGGTTGGAGATGAACAGCAGCAAACTCATCTTGATTTTTTTGTGGCTTTTATTTATTTCACTCTATAATCCTCTGTGCAAAACTTGTAATATATGGACATTTTATTTTTTTTTTTTTTATGAAGAAACACTCCTCTGAAAATATAGAAATGTTGATACAATAAAGCTTTGAATATTTTTTTATATTTTTCTTTTGCAAACTGAACTTTCCATTGGAGGAGAAAATTCTGACAAAATATTCAAAAGATTATGAATACAGATGAGAAGATAATATGGGAAATGGGTGAAATTGAAAAATAATAAAACTACAGGGAAAAAGCAGAGTTAGGTAATGATTCTAGTACTTAATAGAAAATAACAAATTGCTGTTCTCTTCCTTTCACCCTTAAAAAAAAAAGCAACTACTTTTATGAAGGACTATACATTTCTTTCTTAGTTATTTAAAACAGTATGCTACTAGATTGGGGGTTTGTTACAGTTGGTTCTTTTAATTTTTAATATCTGAGAGGATAAAGCTAGCATAATTTTTGAGTTCTGTTGTAGGGATTGTCATGAAAATGTTTTCCTTTATAAATATTAACAAAATATTTCTCTTAATGTGAAAACATATATTCTTAATAAAAAGGTTTAGATAGACATCTTGTAGTCTTTCTGCTGTCTTTGAGATTATTTTTTGAATCAGCTGTTTGTCCCCTTAACTTACATGTGGTTTTCATTTTATGTTCATATCATCACATAGAGTTTTCCCTGACTGAAATAATCAATTAAAGAGTAAAAGAAAAGAAAAGTAGAAAAATGAAATTTCATCAACTTCAGCCAAGTCTGCCTCAGGTGGGCAGGAGATGCTGCCATGAGGAGTTTTAAATTCACCAGCTCACCTCACTTCACAAACAGCAAGTAATCCCCCGAATTAAGTAAATGTAAAACAGAGTTACGCATTTGAACTGTCTCAGGAATCCTGAATGACTCAAAGTAGTACCTGGGCTAAGATACACAGCAAAGTTACAGAGTGAAAGTCCATAAATTTCTAACGTGATTGTTCAGATTGCTCCTGGCACTGGCAATTGAAGGGATCTCTTTTGTCATGCCTCAGCAAAGGCATTGCTTAAGGCAATCACAAGCATTTTCTTGCTTTTAACTAAATGAAGCTGGTGTGTGTGGGCCTATGCAATCAGGAGGAAATAATGTGAAGAGGCTAGACTGCAAAAAAACTGTGCAATTTTTGTCTTTTTACAGGACAAAAAGCAGGAAAGAGTCCAGTGGTTTCCTTAAAAAAGATCTTGTTGCTTATATTTCATTACAGTATTAAAGTGTTAACTCTTCATTCAGCTGAAAACTACCTCACCTGTGTGAGAAGAAAGTGAGAGCACAGAATCAGGAGCTTCATTTTGTTGTCAAATACTGTTTGGTTTTCTATACATTCCTGTAAAACTTTCCTACCTGCTTGAGTAAGATTTTTATTCCACTATCTCACGCTTGCACTGGGACTACTTTGCATCACAGTGCCAATACAAAGAGGTCTGAAGGAGGGCGTAAGTTATTCTACCACAACTGGTACAATGTGTGATTATTTTTCAAATGAGATTCTTCTCTTCCTCTGCCAATACACTAAGGTTTGATACTGCCACAAAGAAAAACAGCCAAAAGATTCCCACTTCTAGCAGATTTTTCAAGTCTAAGATAATTCTGAAACGTTTCATAAAACGTTTTATTTTATGTTATCTTAGTCTCAACTTTGAGTAATTTAGGGATAGCTATGCACTAAGGCGCTTAAGGAAAAAGAGGGTTTGAGCCATTTGCATTCCAGCCTCATTGGAGGGCTGATCTATTTTCAGTGACAACGTCTGCGGGAAGGATGATAAAAACATCTGCAGCATCACCAGATTTTAATCTTCACATTCAGAGTTCTGAAATAATATTACAGATGTCTGTACCTCATTAAACGGCTACTGGGGGATTGTTTCATCTGGTACACTTTTTCAGCTGGGTGTACCTTCAATAAGCAATCTGGCATTAGCCTTCTGTTTCTGCCACTGGAAAGCACAGGATTGTGATACATCAGTGGAACTGTTAATTACACTGCTGTGCTAGGCATCGTTAAAGCTCACAACGCTGAGAGGCGTGTCAGGAGGATTCACTCTTACTTAAGTGAATCTGCATTAAACAATTCAAGGCAAACGTTGCAAGTTTCGTCTTCCCGGCAACCCGTGGTTCAAGATGAAAGGTGCTTGCTTCAAACACTCTTTTCACTTCAGACATTCTTTTCAAAGTAAAAAGAAGCAGCTGTTTTATTTGAGATTGTTGCCAATGATGGAGCCCTGTGATTTTATGGGATAGAGAAAACAATGTCATATGAAATACTTCAGGTATTCCTGCATGTGTCTCACATTCATATGAATAAGAGGATTTGTTTTATATAAATTTTGATCAAATTTCAGGAGTGGAGGAAAAGAAAAAAGCAAGAAACATGGGAAATTATATTATGTGTGTATATAACAGAACCCTACAGAGAAAATTACAGAAACTGCTGTTCTCTCTCTGCTTTTTAACAAACTTGGCATAGTTCCAGGGATGCAAAAGCCTATAAACTAGCTTCTGGTATAAAGTTCTTTTCAGGCAGTATCCGTCTTGACCTGAAGAGTACTATTTTTTCATCATAGGAAAAGTGGAGTGACAACATGAAAACAAAGTCAGCAGTTACATGTGCTGTTAGGAAGGTGTAATTCCTGTAATACCTTTTAATGAAACATTATACATAGAAAATACTTAGCAAGGAAAGCCAAGATCAATAATTCTTAATATTTACATGACATTTGCAGTGACTGCACAGTTTGCTTGGCTTGAGCATTAAAATGTTCCCTCAGCCTAAATTTGACTTTTAATTAAATTATGTGCCCTTATATTATACATTTGAAGAGCATGACTTTCACAAATGCCTTACAATAATACAGCTAGAATTACTGAGCTGCTGGTACTCTAATCACTGTCATGGCAAACTAATTGTTGCAGAAAAGATGCATAAGATCTAATTAACTCATCAAGTGTGTGGACTTTATTAAATATTTATTAAAGTTCTCGTTAATTGAAATGGATTATTACTTGCTTAAATTACTCACATTTTCTTATCTGTAACAACAGTTTCTGAAGCTTTTAGATATTAGAAGTGTCAAATATATGTGAAGAATCGCATCCTGTTCTCTCCAACAGAGAAACACCTGACTCCTCACCTTATTATCTTCAAATTTTTGTCCTCCCGTTTTTAAGAAAGGTTATGTGTCAAAGAAGGGAGTGGAGTGGACTGTGAAAGATTGAATTCTATATTTTTACTGAGCATATAGTTGAAGGAGCTGATACAGTAAAGTCTAGTGTTATAAAAAGCAATTTTTCATGTTTGAGTAATTATAAAATCAACAGAGATACTTTATGTATTTCTCTTGTGGTTTCTTCTTAATTTAACTATAAATGTGGGAGATTAATAGCACCAGAAATCAGTGAGTTACTTTTTTTTGCTCTGCCATACTTATACAAGCTGAAATCCTACCTATGTTGTAATCTGGCAAAACAACTGTTGCCTTCTGTTTGAACAGCATTTTCATGTACTTCATAGCATTAATTTTAATTTCAAATTTCAGGATAGTCTATTGAGAAGGATGCTCAGAACACGGGGGGAAAGATTCTTTATATTGAGTAAAATATCAGCTCACTAAGATTTTATTTGTACTTCAAAGGATTGCCAGAGTCTGCAATGAAAATTATTGTGTAAGGAAAAACTGCTACAATTGTATGACAAATTATGCAGGAAAGGGTAGTTCATACCAAAATATGCTCACAGTTAATTGCAAATTGGAAAAAACAGTTTCTTCTTTAGTAACCATTGAAAATAATAGTACCTTAATTATCCCAATACTCCTGTCTGTATTAATAAGATTGGACTGGTGGAGAAAAAAAGCCAATATAGAATCTAATCTGCTGCCATCACAGGCAACTATGCAGTTAGTCAGGAAGCTCCACAAGTTGCCGGTCTGAGAACACTTCTAGCCTTATATAAAATAGTCCAGACCAAAGAAGAGACTGGAACCAATATGGGAAGAGATCAAAAGTTATCAAGGAAGTGTTCAGTATTCTAGATCCTTGGATCAGTTTGGGAATTGTTAAGTAAGGCTCTGAAATAGTCCTGATACTGACCAAATACAGAGGAAAAACCAATTGCTTCAGTTAGATTTTCCTGACTTTGCCTAAGCTCAAATCAAGAATCTAATTACTTGCAAGTTTTGATTGCCTTTTAACATCCTTTTAACATTACAGGTTCCTTTAACCTGTAACATAAGTGCAAAAATTGTTTGCAAAATATTCACTTAGTGAATATTTGTCAATTACTTTTAATCTTTTACCCCATATCTGTGTAGAAAATATTTCTTCATTATCATAACCTACTAGATTTGAATGAGGAACATAAAATTAGTCAGTCTGAAATTTCTTCCATTTTCTGTCAACTGTTTAGAAATAATTTCACTAGTAATTAAATATTCTCTTTTTAATATCAGAGAAGCCAATGAGATAATCCATAAAAGCAGAAATGTGACAGAAGTTTGAGACTTAAAAAAAATATCTTTTCTTGGCCTATTGTCTATATTTCTGTAAGAAGAATAAATACACAGGACTAACTTTTGAATATGTTTCTTAAAACAAAGCAAAATTAAAAAAAGTAAGATTTAAAAACACTCTCTTTTTCAAAGTTACATGTTCATATTTATTTTTCTTGTTTCTTAATTGGGCAGATGAACTCAATTTTGTCAAACCTGTGTCTGAAATGATGCAGTGATGGAATTTTTATCACAGAAACTTTCACTTCACGAATAATTCTCAGATCCAAGTTTGAACAAATTAAGGGAAATTGTATAATGGTGTGCAAGAGGTACAAGTGATCACATCAGTCCCTTCTGGTTTTTAGTCTATGAATTGTGACATCTGAAAACTTAGCTTAAAAACAAAAGCTGAGAGCCTCACAAAACACTTAACTGCTAGAGCTGATGCTTTAGTAAAGCCTCCAAATATAAGAGCAGAGTTGTAAAAATTGTCAGAGTGATCATATTATTGGCAGATTGCTGATGAGAGTTGAATCTGGTTCCGAGGGTTCTCCAGCTGAGTGCTCTGATGTGAGATTTTCCCTAAGACAGGAGCTGTGTAAGTAGTCCCAGCTGAATTAGATTACTCTTTCTCAGGCTGAAAGGCCTCCCATATTCCATGATGTGATATTTTTCATCTTTTTCCAGGTAATGGGGGAATGCTGGCAAAGCCATATCCATTCTTGCCATGGTTGCATAGAACGGTGTTTCCATATTTGAAGAGGGAAGAAAAAAAGCTTACCTTTCATTCTAATACACTCTTTTTGAACGCTCTGTCATTTGGATGACAGCTAAAACTGCTCAGAGGTCAGATTTGTCAGAGGCAGCTTGATTAAAGTCAGGAGACACAAAGTAGAGTTCAGTATGCCGAGTTCTATAGAGATAAAATGAGAGACAATGCTGTGTGGTACAACAGAAGATACTCTGTGGTGCAGAACACCCAGGGCATGGGAGAAGTGGGCCAGACTGAAGATACTGGCATAATTATTTCCAGCAGAATCCAGCTGCTCAAAGAATCTGAGCCCATAATGTATGACCTTTGTTCTGGAGAGCTCTTAGAACTCTCTTACTTCTCAAATGCTTCTCTTATCCTATTTGCATGTAAACTTGGGAGAGAGAAGCAATCTCAGTAAGAGAAATAACTACAAGTATTGTTGATTGCACTGCTGCTTTAGGAACTGCTATTCATCTTCTATGGTTTGTTTATTTGGTTATAAAATTTAGGTGATTCATCAGCATTACTGATATTTTTATAATCTGAATGACTTTTTTTTAAAAAATAGTATTCAAACTCCTGTGTATTCTTGGTTTGAGCAGCATGCCATTACAAATCTCTCATTCCACTTATACTCAAAAATATTACAGGAAAAAGCCTCTTAATTGGTGTTTAAATCTAAGACCAAGACGAAGCTCTGCAATGAAGGACAGGTGAAAGACACACTCAATATAAAATTCTGTTACTGTCTGTGACTTGGGCACGCAGTTGGGAGACAAAATGCTTGCAAGGGATTTAGGCACACCCTTCTGGAGGACTGGGGTTAAAATGCTTCACCCAGCATCTGATGGAGACTCAGTAATTTGAGCTTTGCCAAAAGCTCATCTCAGTTAACCTTCATTTTGAGGGTGCAGAATGGAAAACCTTTCGCCATAAGGATAGTCACAGGCTAATTGTTCTTTTTAAAAGCAGGTTAATCATATTGCCCCATCTTGAAAATGGTGCTCATGGGGAAAATATTTCTGCTTTGAGGAAATAACATCTTTTCTTGAGCCAAGCTTCTATAGGGTAAAAATGGGATGAGCAATAAAATATGTGTGTTTTATTGGATTGTTAAAATTCAAGTACTATTTCAATAAAGGACTTGCAACCAGTGGAAATTTATGTAAAAAAATAATTATGTACTACTTACAAAAATATAATGTGATTATGCATGTGATTTATGTGGTTATTATAAAAATTTGCCAACCTTACTTTGTGTTCATAACAAGATCTATATTTTAATTGTTGAATTAAAAGCTACTTTAAAAAATCTAACAATTCAAGCTGTAAAAATACAGCTCACGTTACTAACCTTTTTAACTCTAAGAAAAAGTCAATGAGGTTCAAGTAACTGCATGCTTGGTGGTCTGCTCTTAGTATTATGCAAGCCTAAAAAGTGATTTTTAATGGAAAAAATAATAACTTGAAGGAAGATCAGCTAATATTCTCTGGGCTTGACTGAATGCAATCAGTACCTTAGAAAAATAAAGGGTTGAATGAAGATGACTCTGAATTACCACTGTGATGTGATCACAAAAAGTCAAATGAGTTTAGGAAATTATATTTCTCACAGATATTGGTGGGTATTAATTCCAAATTTTTCTCCCATTAAAATGTAAGGATAATAGAAAAAATTGCTTTGCATTATACTAATTACAGATCCATCTGTGCCTAAAAAATAAAAGACACCCCCAAAAAAATCTACATGCTTAATTATTCAATTCTTTCATCTGGTAAGAGGGTAAGATAAGAGCTATTCACTTCAGATAAATGCCAATCAAAAGCCAAACATAAATATTTGGAAGTCTGGAGAAGATGTGGGAGATAGAATTAAACTGAGCAAAGGAAATGTTAGATAAAGTATAAATCACAACTCTTTTCAATAAAACTATTTTTCTTTCACAGTAGATCAGTAACATCTTTCTCCTTGGCCATTCAGAACTAAGCACTGTTGAGAGCGATTTTATATTGCCAAGGACAAATACAATATGATCTAATAAGCTTTTTCTCATCACTCATTTGTTTTTGTGGTACTTTAATCTGGTGATTTGGAAAATTGAAAAGAGAATTGCAAACAAGATGAATACTTGGTTTGAATTTGATTCATATTTTTTGCTATTTCTCCTCATGACACATCTATAATTATGTTCTTATGAATTTGCTGAGATTGTACTTCTATTTGTCAAGTACATTAAGACATTGACCTGTATCACTCACAAACTCAAAATTCAGTTGTTTAAAGTAGAATCTGAAGTAAAGAGCTTGTCTGTTCTTGAATGCCTGGGTTTATCCAAAACAGAAGGAAAAGTCATTTATTTTAGTCTACTCAACATTGTTTTTCTTTCATCACAGTAACTGCTGTTGCATGTGGAAAAGACTCCTTGTGCCATTTATTTTTCTGTCTGCCTTGCACACCTTGAGCACTTCAGCTGCAGTGGGAAAGCATCTCCTGTCCTCTGGGGTGATTCAGCATACTGCTGCTCTTGGGAAAGTAAGCAGTTCTTCTGGGACCCACGTCTATCAGTAAGCTTTGACAGGACACTAAGTTTTAATGAGATGGCCCAACTACAAAAGGCGTGAAGAAACTCTCATGACTTCATAAAAAAGCTGAACTGCTTAATCAGTGTTTCATAGTTGCAAGCATGTTTTTTATGAAATCACATGTAAGCCTCTCACCTGCACCCAAAACACTGGGGCTATGTGCTTTCCTTCGTAGAAGAATCTCCCCTGGCATCCTTTTTTCTGGGAACAACCTTTGGATGTATTGAATTTTCGAGTCGGAATCCAAATTTTGGCAGTGGGCTGCTGGAAGAGAATGACATTTCTTTCCCATAGGAAGGAGAGCATGGGAAGGAAACACACAAACAGTGTTTCAGATGCAGGTGAGAGCCTGCCCAGGGGAGGGAAAGGGCAGCCAGATTTCTTTTCCTGGCATCTTTTGTCTGGGGGGAATTCTTGCATTTACCTCTTTATTTTAGCTCAATGAGAGCAGAAAATTTTGAGCTGGAAGGTGAAAAAACCTGAGGCTCAGAGATGAATGCAGTAGCAATATCAAGAGCATTGGTTAGAGAAATAAGTAACTAAATCAAATTGTTTGCAATAGCTATAGAAGTGCATTATTCTTCAGAAGTAAGAAAAATTTCAGTGCTTTTTGTCATGGTCAGACTTCTAGTTTTTATTTTCAAGGTCTTACATTTCACCTATTCCTTTCTATATATTAATCAAGTTTTATTCATCTCTGATTATCCTGCTCTATGCTGCACTGGTGCAGCCTCACCTTGAGTACTGTGTGCAGTTTTGGGCAACACAATATTAGAAAGACATTAAGTTATTAGAGAGTGTCCAAAGGAGGAACATGAGGATGGTGAAAGATCTGGAGGGAAAGCCTTAGGAGGAGCAGCTGAGATTTGTGTTCAGCCTGGAGAAGAGGAGACTGAGGGGAGACCTCATTGTGGATTTCAACATCCTCAGGAGGGGAAGTGGAGGGCCAGGCACTGATCTCTTGACTCTTATGACCAGGGACAGGATTTGAGGGGATGGCCTGAAGCTGAGTCAGGGGCTGTTTAGGATGGGTATCAGGAAAAGGTTTTCAGCCAGAAGGTGGTTGGACGCTGGAACAGGCTTCCTAGGGGAGTGGTCAGAGCACAGGACCATCCGCAAGGATGACACTCATGTGCACAAGAGCATTGTCCAAATGCTTCTTGAGCTCTATTCAGGCTTGGTGTCATAAAGCTGGGAAGCTTGTTACAGTGCCCAACCACCCTCTGAGTGAAGAATCTTTTCCGGTATCTAACTTGAACCTCACCTGACACAATTTCAGGCTGTTCCCTTGGGTCCTTATCACTGTCACCACAGAGGAGAGATCACTGTCTGCCCATCCTCCTCTCTTAATGAGGAAATTGGAGACTGCGATGAGGTTCCCTCCTCAGTCTCCTCTTCTGAACAAACCAGATGGCATCAGGCACTTCTCAGACCACTTGCCCTCAAGGCCCTTCTCAATATTCCTTGCCCTCCTTTGGACACCTAATGTCTTTTGTTTACTGTGGCTCCCAGAACTGCCCTCAGCACTCGAGGTGAGGCTGCCCCAGTGCAGAGCAGAGCAGGACAGTCCCCTCCCTTGCCTGGCTGGTGATGCTGTGCCTGATGCCCCCCAGGCCAGGGCTGGCCCTCCTGGCTTCCAGGGCACTGCTGAAGCACATTCCATCAACCAGGACCCCCAGGTCCCTTTGCACAGCACTGCTTCCAGCCTCCCATTCCCCAGTCTATGTATATCCAGGGTTGCCCCATCCCAGGTGTAGAATATGGCACCTTTCCCTGTCAAACTTCATTTTGTTGGTGTTTTTCCAGTTGTCTGATTTGTCGAGGTCTCTCTGACTTCAAGGGATTTAACAGCTCTTCCCAATTTTGTGTCATCTGCTCAGTATCCCTTTCAGTCCAAGTCATTTATGCAGATGCTGAAGAGCAAAGGGCCTAAAATGAAGCTGTGTGGAACCCCACTAATGACAGGTCACAACCCTATTCATTATGAATGATTTCTGGAAAAAAATGAACAATTTCCTAATTCTATCTAGATTTTTTTTTTATTTTTAAAATTAGTAGCTATTTCATTTTAAGCTATAGAAATTTATTCTAGCTTCAGAAATAATTAGGATCCAACTAACCTGTCAATTGCTTCAATGATTGAAATCTCCACAGGTTGCTAGTGGTTCTTGATTGTCCCAGCTGGCATCTGGAGACAGCTCTTTTTGTGTTTCTTGTCCAAATCCATGTCTAGAATACAAACGACATTTTCATGCATTAGCCAAATACAGATCTTAAAGTTCTTCCATCAAGAAAAGTTGATAGTTCTGAAATGTCTGTGAAATAATACAAATCCTGGTATTGTGATATGGATTAACTTCATCTATGTATGGAATTAAAAATTCTAGCTGCAGTGTTTTTTACCCCTGTTCATAAATCTGAGAGAAATTATTAAAGTTCAGTAGATGCAACTGCTTTAAGGTTAATTATGGTAACATTAACTAGAAAGTTTTATATATATATATATAAGGAGTCTAATAAAATTCTCTGGTTGCTTATGGTTGAAATTCATGCCATTAATTTCTCAATTATGTATTCATTGTTAATGGGAACAATAATACTGTTTGCTCACCTTAGCCTAGCAGCGTTATGTATGTATATCATGGGAGTTTTGGACTCAGGTATATAAATATGATAAAGATCATTTTCTAGGTTAACTTATTCAACTCTTTCTCATGCTGTAAATAAATGATTGTGCATGAGAAATCACATCTCCTTAATTCTCCTAAGAAGTATTAAAAGGCTGGAGTTAGAGGAGAGCTATCCAGCAAAAGGACAAAAAGGGGCAAAGTCCACAAACTGAAATATAAGAACCTCTTAAATTGAGAAAAAAAAATCCTGTGAGGGCAGCCAAACACTGAAGCAACATTCCCAGGCTGGTTGTGGAGTTTCCTTCCTTGAAGATTCAGAGCTTCCCTGGACATGATCTTGAGCAAGCCTGCCTGAGCTGGCCCTGATTTGAGCAGTGGGGGGTGGGCTGGGTCCAGCCTGAGGCCCTCCGAGATGCTGTGTTATCCTTTCTTAGAACTGTTGCATTTTATTGCAGCTGATATTTCAATGGTGTGGCAGAAAACAACAGAGAAAGCACTTCTGGTTTGTTTTTTTTTTTTCACTGAGGTGTGTTTCTTCCTGCCCAGCTGAGTATGTCAGTCAATGCCATCGTGTATTTGGATTGTTGTGCCACAAATCTTTAATGAAGCTAACATCTGATTTCAGGCAATTTCCCTTAAATTACTTGTGATCCTTTCTGTGTTTATTACATCTGAATATTCAGGATCTGTTCTTCACATGTTTAAATAAGGATGGCTTGTGGTACTGCCTAACTCTGTAACAGTCTGAGCGTATTCCTAACGTCATACCAAGTGTTTTCCAATTGTACTTATAAAGCATTTTTCTTTTTCTCCCGGGGCCCTGGAGAACACTTAAATTGCAGTTTTCATAATAGGCTTTCAATGGTGGAAAGTTTTTGTGGGTGCTCCTTTGATGGTGTGTTTCTCTAGACCAAATCTTTCTGTGTTTATTCATATGTGAATAAATACCAAACAGCTTTTATATGTTTTACTCTCTTGAAGATGCTCATTTGTGGCTTCTTCCTTATTTTTATCCTGAAATGCCCTATCCAGTTCAAGCATAGTCGTCTAAGTAGGATTAAAAGTTATCAGTTGCAGAAATATATTCCCTGTCATGTTCCTACTAAAATGTCTCCTAATTTCCTGCAGAAGCAGTTTATTGCTCACTCATAATCCATTTATTTTCCAACTGCAAAGGGCAGAATAATCTGCTGTTTTTAATTTTGCATTTGTGTAGTTGATTTTTTTTTTCTCATCTCACTAATTCTATAGGTTTTGGGGTACAATAAAGCAAAATGGGAAGACTGAAGAGAAGGATAAACAGAATATACTTTAAAGTAGCATGTGAGTACACTGAGATGCTTGAATGTACCTAGAAGAGGGCAACAAAGCTGGTGAAAGGGCTGGAAGGAACGTCCTGTGAGGAGTGATTTAGGATAATATGTTTGCCCTCACTGAAGACAACTCCACTGCTCTTTGCAGCTTCCTGAGGAGGGGACATGGAGAGGTTCTCACCTCTTCTCCCTGGAAGGATGTTTCATTACAAGGGGTGTTTTAGCAGCTTCTTTTTTGTGCATAGCTTAAGATGAGTTAAAATCAAACAGGAATATTTGTGTGCTTATGTTACCTCCAAAACACTGTAGTGGCTTCACAACAGCTACTGCAATTTTTAGGAATACATTTAAGATCGTTTTAACTAAAAACATTGAAAACTTATAATATTATTCTCTTCAAAAAATCTCACCAATAAGTTGGATAAACTTTTAATTAAACACTGATGGGAATATTGTATAATTTTGTCCATCAGGAACAATCAGAGATTTTATTGTATTCATCACTACATGAGCAATGGAAACTCATTCTTTAGTTGCTCTGACATTATGTCTCATGCAGACTCATTAACAGAAACTTGTATGTTTCATTTTGTGTTATAATTATATCTAAGTAGAAAGTATGACCATGGTCAGAACTCACCCCCTGGTGACTTCAGTGGGCTTGCCAGCAAACTGTGTTTCCTGATTAAAGACCTTTCCAGCTACACCCTCTGGGGACAGTGGGAATAAGTGGTCACAATACCAAAGTTGGAGACATCCAGTAGGCAGCTTTCTCATTCTGTCTTTTATAATGTGCAATTCAAAGATAAAACACTTCATCCCTGTAGCATTAATGTTGCATCCAGTGAATAATGGTATTGCCCTAAATTTTGAGATGTTTCTGGTATAAAATTTCTGACTCCATAAGTATCCAAGACAGGATAAGGAGAACAGAGGTATATATGGACAGAGTTGACAAAGAGGTGTTTGCACGCTGGGTTCCTCCTTACTGGGCTATTGACTGCAGACAAAGGTGTGGAAAGCAAAAAGGGATTCGGAGAACATTATAAATATAAAAATTAAATACAGACATAACTGGTTAAATATAGACATAACAGGTTAAATATAGACATAACTCTCACCTTGACCACATAGAAACTCTACACCTATTTCCATAATAGACTAACCTTAAAACCCTGAGGTTTTGCAAATTCTGCACCTGGAGCAACACCTGTTCTGGAGGAAAGGGTTCCTCCTATGTGTGTCATTGCTGCCTTCTTGAGCAGGCAGAAATTGCCAAGTCAACAAAACTGAGTGAAGGACTGCTTTCACATTCTTTGTATGTATCTCTCCCAGTTAGATATGTGTACACTTGATGATGATTAGCCTCCATTTTTCTTGGGTTCTTTCTGTGTCTTTTTTTGATGTATTGATTCCCTATTTAGTTTTTAAATATCTGTTGTGTTTGCTAGGAAACCAACCATAATTTGTCTTTAAGATGTTATAAGAAAAGAATTATGAGTTGCAGAAGACCAGCAAAAAATTAGTGAAGAAGCTACTAGGCTGTGAGAGAAAATGCATAATAAATAAGCACAATATATAATCTGCTGCATAAATATGAAATCAAATATTGGCCTATGAGTAACTTTCTAAATTCAGCTGAACTCCTCATGCTCATGTCAATAAAATGGGAAAACAAACTTGCAGTATCCTTGATCCAAATAGCAAACATGAGACAAAAGAGATGGTATGTCCTTCAGCTGTCATAAGAACCTTCTATTTATCAGATAAATAGAAGAAGAATGTAGATGGTTCTTGGCTCTCTGCTCTAATGTATCATCATAAAGTTTTGAGACTACGACTGTAAAGCAACCATGACAATATATGATATATAGAATTGTGATTCTCTTTTTAAAGTGGTAGTTGAAGAATAAATATTTCAAATATTAATAACTTTATGCAAATGGGGACTCTGGCATATTGCAAGAGCTGATGCCACTGAGTGCAATGTTGCAAACCACCTTGTGCTGGTGTGGTGTCATCCCATTCTTCTGTGTACCCAGGACACCACATGAAGAACATTACACAGGAACCCATCTCTTGGTTTAGGTGGCTTAAGAATTGTTCTTATGTCTTGTGGTGTTAATTTACTTGGGGACACCAAACCAAATCCTGCAAAGGAGGGTGCTTGGTGAAAGGGAACAGTTCCTGCAGCAGATTGTATGTAAGCAGGTGTCAATAATTCTGCTAATCTCAACAGATGGAGCAAGGCAAGGCACAGGTTACACTGCCGCACTGTGAGGGGATTAAATTTAAGTAATAAGAGTAATGGATGAGAGTGTAAAGCCTGAGGAGGTACCTGAACCAGGAAATTTGTTTTGAAATCTGTACAGCTTCAATTATCTCTGTGGAAGATCCGCCTCCTCTGCCTGTCATTTTTTTTTATTAAGCTTCTCTAATTTTTCTTTTAATTAAGCTTCTGGGTCTGCTATTAACAAAATGCAAACATAGGTTATGCTTATCCAGTATAGCATTTCCTATCAGCTGCTTCACAGAGGTGTTCAGAAGATGGTAGTACAAAATTTATGGCAAATCCAAGTTTTTGCTTCCTCCCACTTTGCCTCTAACTGCGTTATACCTAATTTGAGTGAAACACTTAATTATCTATTAGCCAAGGCTATAATATGAAATTAGTCACAGCCCCCTATGAAAAATAGCTAACAACTTTCTCCTCGTTAAAAATCAAATGCAGACTTACCTATTTTTGGTACAAAGTTACTGGAGTAAAATCTGTTTGAATGAATGTATTAAAATTAATCTGAAAAAACCCCCAAAATTAAACCAGAAGAACCTGGAATAGAATGGCCATTTACATTTTAAAATTTATTTCCCAAAGATCATGAATGCTTAAAAAAGACCTTGCCTTTCTTTTTTAGCTTGGAATTTCTTCATACATGGTTGGGATAATACTTCATTTCTCGATAGCCATAAAGAAGGTCAATAAACACAGCTTGATCTTCAATCGTAGAATTAAATACCATTTTAAAAATGAATATATATCATATTATTCTGAGAGACACATATTTATAGTCAGTAAACTATAAAGCAGATTAATGAAGGGGTTCAAAAGGGATTTTGAAAATCCATGGTCAGCAGATACTAAGGTAAATAGGTGTATACAAACCATGTAACATCCCAAATCCAACAGCTTTGGATACTGGGAAAATACAAAGGAAAATGTACCACAGAAAGTGGCTGAGAATGTGTGCTATTCCTAAATGGGCTCTTCTGTGGCTTCTGTGGTCCTGATAAACCAGTGTTCCTAATGGGATATTGTGGTGTGACTTGTAGTGGGTTTTTGAGAAATCTCAGAGAAAGGCTGGACAAATGCAAGCTTTTGTTAAGCTGTTCTGAAAACCATTTTCTAAGGGAACTTTTTGTAGCTTCCCAGGAGAGAGCCTTGATGAAGAATGTAAATAAGAATTGTTTATGGTAAGGTGGTTGCCTTGACCAATGAAATGTCTTCCTCTGTCTTGTTGTGAATTCCTGACAGACAGAGTCAGGGAGACACAGACACACACAGACGCACACAGACATTCCCTCAAGCTGAACATGCTGGAGGGAGAAAGATTTGTTCTGTTTTCTTGATATTAATAAATAAGCCTTCTGAGAAAAACATGGACATGTGTGGTTTGTGGAAAGGCCCTGGGACACCAGGGCTGGCTCCTTTCTACAGGATATTTCTTGTGTTCTTTCTTAAGATTTTTTTACTCTTCAAATATTATAAAATATGGAGATTTTAATGTGCATCTGCCTTATGCACTTGTTCTTTGGTTAGTGCAATCGCTAATTTTGAACTAACACGTCACAGTGAAAAAGGAGAGGAAAAAATAGATGCACAAGGGCATAATGTCAGCATATACACCTTTCAGATATATCAGCACCTTTATGGTTTCCTTGTGAAATCTCTACTGTTCTACAGGGCATCACAGTGAAAACAAGTCTTGAATTTCCAAATATGTTGCTTAATTTGATGCCCCAGGGGTTTCTTGAAATGCCTTAGCTTCAGCTGATACTTGAATCTTCTTTTTGTTGAGCTTTTTTCTGGGTCACTTATTACTGTGGGCTTAGGAAACAGTTTCAGTCATGCAGAGAGGGCTCCCACTGAGTAAATGGCAGGAGCATTACCTTGCAAACCAAGATGGATTTGTTTGGTACAACTTGGCTCTCTGACCGACAGCTGACAGACTCTGGTGCATTCAGCCTTTTCACTGAACCCAAATCGGGTATGGTTTGTTTAACACACTTCCACTTCCTGATTTCATGTAATAATAACCTCTTTTGTCGCACAGCCCCACAGGGAGTAAGAGGGAAGACCAAAAAGGAATAGTTGCAACGCTCATGTTTCTTTCTCTGAATTTTTTGTTTCTAATTGTTTTGGAAATCTGCCTAGATTTCCCCTATCTGCAGGACAACACAAATGTCTATGTGCTTTTAGTAGCTTTGAAATAATGTAGCAGCTAAATACTGGAATGGTCATTCAGTTTGTGAGTGAAAAAGCTTAGGCCTCAGCATTTCATACATAAAATAAAAGGTGATTGCTAGGTGATTTAAAGAAGGCCTGTGTCCTTGTGCCCTGTTGTGTCATGAAATATTTTTTTTTTTTTTTGTGCTGCTAGCTTGCACTTTGATCTTTTTTACTTTTTCTTTCTTTTTTCCTTTTCTGATGCAAAACCTTTGCTTCATTTGCATTAATTTAATTTATTGCATTGATTTTATTAAGGATTTTTCTCTCTTATGTGAGCAGTGTAAGTTTTCTTTATCCCTCAAAAAAAAAAAATCCCCAAAAACTTGCTTTTGTCAATTTATTAATACAAGCCAGCAGCAAGTAAAATCCCATTATTGCTGACTGTATTCAAAAAGACAGCACATTTTTTCACCTCTCTTAGTACGTGAGCAAAGTTCCCATGTAGCAGGTGGTTGTAATTAGTTTGGAATTCAGTTTGGCTGGCAAATTTCTTCCTGTTCGTTGCATAATTTCACTGCTACAGTCCCAAAACAGTGGTACGTAACAGCAAGAGAAGTCTCTGGTACTCTGGTATAAATCTTAGAGAATTTCCCCTAAGTCCTGCTAATGCACTCTGAAAATTAAAATCATGCAGGTTTGGGGATCCCTGACACTCAGGTGATATGACTGAATGATAAAAAAAAACCAACTTCAGTAAACATAATGCAAAAATGCAAAGTTCTTCAATGTATTTTAGCTCCTTTGTGATGTAAAGGATCATGTAAAGAAGTCTGATATCTCCACCTCTAGTTTTCAGTGGGAATCATATTAGCCAAACTCCTTGTCCTTACTTTCGAGGTGTTTTGCACAATATTCCACAGACATTCGTGACAACAGTAAACAGAGATACTTATCATCAGCTGAAATGCCAACAGAAATAGTTCTGAAAACCCCTGTGAAGGTGGCTGCCCATGTACTACCGTGCATGAAATACATGTTACTGTGGCACAGAAAGCTGCCTGCTTTGCATTGATGATTAAGTCTTGCAAAGTAATACAAGGTGGACTTTCCTTAAGTACCAATATTTTGTAGGCTTTCCCAGGTTCATTGATCTTGCCAAAGAAATGATCATAAAATCAAAGACATGCTAATGCTTTGGAATAGAAGACAACATTTCTCAAAACTGAGATATTGGCAGTGACATATAATCAATGTTCTAATAAAACCAATCAGTTGGCTTTATTATTCAAATAGCTAAGTGTTGATAAATTACACAATTATAAAGTGCATTCAAAGCCCATGTTAGATTAAATGGGTGGCTGTACATCTGCGATAAAAGATAAATCACAATACACTATTAATTGAATAAGTGAAACACAGAATTGCAAAACTTTTTTTCCCTCCAACAGTTGAACACACTTTTTTATTTCTTCATTTCTAACCTACATACATGGAAGGGATGTTTTAACAGTTATTCTAAAATGTTTTCTACCAGATGTCAGTAAAGCTGAGTAAAACCCCCAAATTTCTCATTAGTAAATGCTGTTTTATCTCCACTCTGAAACTTGTCACTGGGAATACCCTGTTTTTTGCTAAAGCTGGCCTTGCAAATCTCTCAAAACCTGGAATTTTGCCTCTTTTAAGTCATGCTGTTTATCATGACATTTTCATAAACATCTCTGCAAGTGCAGGGAAGTTTTGGTGGCTGTTAATGGTTGAATACCTTGATTCAAAAACCATGACTGTAACAAAAAAACTGCACCTCAGCTGAAGAGATAGCCACATGGTCACTTTGAATCTTGCCCACTGACTTCTACTCTTGTGATGGGCAGTTGCATTTCTCAGGTATGTAGTTTTCTTTATACTAATCCTCAGTGTAGTGCTTCACCATTTGAATTATTCTTGGGCTAGATCCTGAAGTCATGTGGAGATAAAGGCAGAGAACATGTCCCAACCATAATGCTTTATTGCCATTATCAGTGTGCTGAACAGTGGAATAGGTGCTCCAAAACCACCAAATTGTTCTAATTGTCTGAATTTTCATCGTCAGCTGACTAAAAGGAGACCCTCTTCACACTGATATTAATTTTCCATTAAGATTTTCCTTTATCTTTCGATTATTTTGTACTCAGTCAGTATAATTATGCTTCCTTTCGTTGCTTTCCTTTACAAACAGTTGAGGGCTTTCTTTCAAATTCATGTTGCTAATAAACTGTATGCAATAGCTTATACTGAAGGAGAAAACTGATCAGTTGATGCAGGTTTATAAACACCACTGTGTCATTTTATCTTCCACAAAAGGGCTTGCCCACTGTCACTCAATAAATAGTCTTTAAGTATAAAACATGACCACAGGGTCTGTCCAAGTTGCTTTCTTGAGATAAAATCCTCATTAGGTTAATGTAAGATCACTGGCTGTAGCTTACATTTTATTTTATATAATGAGCTCTTTTTTATACAATAAAGCTTATGAAAGAAGAAATTATTGGCTCATAGGGTAGAGATGGATGAATATAATAATGCTTCTGTTGGAGGGATTTATGATGTATATTTAGCATTACAGACAATGTACTAAATCACTGCTACAGCCAACGTGAAAGATACATTAGTTGTCATTTGTTTTTACCAGCATCTCTAAGTCCTCAGATGTTGATCTAGAGATTTCTAAATCAGTCTCACTTTGTGTTACTAAAAAGTCTATTATACATTCTAGTTCAGCTCAAAAACACAGCAAATTATTTAACTTCCATTGTTTTTGATACCATTAATATCTACTCCCTTTTCTATGATATTTATACTAGGTAGAAGAAACACTAATTCCAGTGTTATGAAAACAACACAATAATTGGAAAGACAGATAAAATGTTTGTGAGAAATGTAATAGGGATAAATTTTCCTCAGTTTCCTGAGACGTCCATGTAAACTGACAGTATATTCTTTGGTCAGATGCTGCTGTTAATAGTAAAACAATAAAAAAGAAATTGTTAGTTTGGAAAGGGCTTAGGAGGGCAGATTCAGTATGGTAGTACATGAACTATGTCCATAATACTGACTAGTAACATCTGTAATCATAAGAAGGCATGCAAATGGATTTTATTTTGTGGCAACTTCATAGGAGCCTCTATGGGCACATTTGTTCACTTACAAATAGAGATGGCAGAGAACTCTTCGTACTACTTTTATGCTGCTTAAAATGATCAGATTGAAAAAGAAAATTAAGGCTTTTCAACAGTGGAGAAGGTTGGGAGAGAGATGAAAGAGTGAAAGAATGAAACTCAAAGAATGAAAACTATTACATTTAGTGAATACTCATAGCTCACATTCTACAGTTTCTAGACCTCGAGTAACTAAATATGGTGCATCAAAATGCTCCTTTGATCAAGAGTGTATCCATCCAACGCAATTTTTGCATCTTGGGAAAAAAAGACTTAAAAACCAATTAAGAGTGTTTTGTTGTAATGTATGGCAATATCTTCCAGGTATCTCAGAGAGGTTGAGATATCAGAAATGGCTTCAGTCAAGCAGGAAGACAGATTGTATGGGAATTCAGGCTACTCTCTGAATAAATGGAAGTTTCTCTTGTATTTCTCAGGCGGAAAAGTGGAGAGCACCATCACTACCAGATTTCTGTTCATTTTAAGTAATATTTTGCTTGGTCTTGTTCAGTTCACATAGGATGTATTTTGCTCAGGTGCATGGATACATAGATGACTTGTTAATAAGAGACAATTTTGCTTATTTCTGTGTAAAGGCTTAAATTCTTTTCCAGCTTGTCCAAACATGTTTTTCCTTATTTTCTTTATGCTATTACTTTGAGAGTTGTTGAGATTTAATTGATTGCTAGGATTAAGCCATACCCAAGTGATTTTCAGATATTTGTTATTCATGGTATTTTTCCCATTTTAAATTAACCTTTGATGAACAAGAATGTGTGTTAATTGCCAAAGAGAAATATTGAAGTGGCCGGCAAACTTTTATGATGCACAAGAAATTTGTCACTATGGTGAAGAAACTTGACATCAGTTACTACAAAACAGGTCTCTTTTACTATCTCCTTGTCAAAAATATTGCAGTTATGAAATGTGGATTTGTTCCACAGCTACTGATGGTTTCCTCTGGCAAAAGCAATCTATAAAACAGTGTCTCTGTGGCTTAAACATGTAGATTAGTCTGAAGTTTAGAGTAACACAGTTACAACTCGTCTGACTGATAAAAGAAAGATTTTTTCATCTTTCTTTTATCTTTTCACACTGGCTTTTCAGCACTCAGAATAAAACCTGTCCCACACCATTATTGGGAAAGCCCTGCAGGAAAGGCTCAACGAGCATGTCTTTGTTTTCACTCATAAGGAAAGCTGATGATAACTATCCAAGCATAATGACAAAATGAAGGAGGAAAGCTGTTAGTCAGTCTTCAAATCTGAAAACCTGGTGTTTGCATTTTCTTTTAAGTTTTGAAAAGTAGGCACAGACATAGTGATAGGTGCTTTGTGCATGTTTGCTGTATGATCATTGACAACCTCCTTTTAACAGGAACAAAATACCTCTTTATCTTCATTGCCTGAGGGCAGAAACATCTAGGATAAGCAAGATAGTAGGAACTAAATTACTCCCAGTCTCATTAATGAGCTCTAATGACCATAAAGCACAAATAATGCACACTCAAACTAATCATTATTGATAATGATTTCTGCAACTATGTTATAAAGTCTGAACTAAGCTCAGATTAAAATAACTATTATGTCACATCTGTAGTGATGTGTCTTCTGGAGTCAGTATGGAATACAGAAAATGGTTATAAAACAATATATTAATTAAAATCTGTAAATTCCTGTTAACAATAATACTGATTTGCAATTGTGTTATGCAAAGAACACCAGTGCTTATGGTCTGGTTATAAATCATCAAGAGATCTTCGAGATTGTCTAATCCAACCTGGCACCACTGAATTAAACTGTATTTAAAATCTGTAAACTTAAACTGAATTCCTGAGTGCTACATCTGAATGTTGCTGGAGTGCTACCAGACATGGTGACTCCAGCTCCTCCCTGGGCAAATTATTCCAATGTCTAACCACTCCTTCTTTGACCTTTATTTCAAAAACCTAATCTGAACCTCCCCTGTGATATGTTTTCCAGCTTTCTTAATAACCATGGACGTATGATTCCATTGTGTGTTATTGTCACTCAAAATGTCACTGCTCCCAAAGGTGGAAATTTATACCTGTAGCATCTTATTTATAAAAGCATCTTATTAAAAAAACAAAACATAACAACAAACTTATATAGAATCATAGAATATGCTGAGTTAGAAGGATCATGGAGTCTAACTCCTGGCTCTGTGTAGGAGACCCCAGGAGCCATACCATGTGCCTGAGAGCATTGTCCAAATTCTTCTCAGACTCAAGACAGGCTGTGCTGTGACCACTCCCCTAGGGAGCCTGTTCCAGTCTCCAACCACCCTCTGGCTGAAAACCTTTTCCTGATACCCATCCTAAACATCCTCTGACTCAGCTTCAGGCCATCCCCTCAAATCCTGTCCCTGGTCATGAGAGTGAAGAGATCAGTGCCTGGCCCTCCACTTCCCCTCCTGAGGATGTTGAAATCCACAATGAGGTCTCCCCTCAGTCTCCTCTTCTCCAGGCTGAACACAAATCTCAGCTGCTCCTCCTAAGGCTTTCCCTCCAGATCTTTCACCATCCTCATGTTCCTCCTTTGGACGCTCTCTAATAACTTAAAGGCTTTCTAATATTGTGTTGCCCAAAATTGCACACAGTACTCAAGGTGAGGCTGCACCAGTGCAGCATAGAGCAGGATAATCACCTTTCTTTTTTTCTTTCTTTTTGTTTTTTGGATTTTATGTCTCACTTTATTTGCAAAGTGTTATTGCCACTGTTTTTGTATATATATATATATATATGTGTCACCTATATGTACCAAGAGAATGACAAGATTACAGTTTTAGCACTTGTATAAATGTACAAAATTCGCAGATTTTAAAAATGGATTCCAATTTCTTAATTGAGGAATTCTAATTGCTTTTACTTCCAAAAAGAGAATGCATTTATTTTCCCCCTGCTCTATTTATACACAAACATGGCAAGAAAAATCCAAGTGTATCTCTGGCATTTGTGAGTATGGAAAATTAACACTGAATTTAACAATTTTGGGTAATTGTGTTTGTTGAGGCTTTGGCATATGTTGCATCTGCTATTAAAAAAATCTGTTGCGGGCAACCACTCCTTTTAAAGCTTACTGTTAAATATGACTTTAGACAATGAAAGCTGTATGAATGTTTTTGCATGTAGATTGGCACACTAAGAGTTGTAAGAAGAGAAATCAAACAATGTTGAAATGACTTATATGTTTCACAATTATTACTAGAAAAACATGGCACATTATCCCTAAAAAGAACGTTCTGAGTCTGACAGAGGACAGGGAATGGATGAAAAAAAATGGGTAAAAAAAGAACAGGAAAAAAAGGAAAAGGACTCACACAGTGGTAAGATAAGATTTTTCATCTATGGACTTTCCTTCAACTCAATTGAAAATGATTCAGTGAGTGAAGCTGCTACGAATGAAGTGGGTGTTTCCAAGTGCCAGTCAACAGAAAAATGATAAAAATGTTCCAGAACCCAAACTGGGTTTTCACAACTAGGAATTGAAATGGCCATGTCCTTTGTATTCAATTCTTAGTCTCCTCCTGTAGTATTTTAAATGCTTGCAAATTTTTAAGAAGTTCAACATGAACAAAGTGTTGAAATCCACAGTAGGTCAGTGTTTTATTCTACAAAACTCTGTAACTCCAAGAAAATAGTGAAATTTCTTTTATATCGACTCCACTGCAAGTATCTTGCTGTCCACCTGATACCTCAGCAGTATCATCTCCTCCTCTGTCAAAAGAAGGTTCATAAACTTACATACTTCTAAACTCTCAGTTCTTATTTGAACCCATAAGAAAAGAAATGTCATGTAAAAAACTTAAGGAATATTATTATAGTCATTATTGAGGAAAATTATTTGGAAGTTTTTTTCAGACAAGTGAACATTATGGCACCTAGTTCATTACCTTACGTTAAGAGGCCACAATAAATAATTTCTCAATATTGCAGAAGAGAAGGGATGATTTCTGACTTTCTGCAGAATTAATGAGTAGTAGATTCATGGCTGATGATGTTTCTTTTGCCCACTCTTCTCAGGCTCTCTTCTGCAGGACTCTTTCTGGACTGGCATGCATGGCCAATAATCTGGTAGACCCATTAAAAAGGTCCAGAACGGGGGAAGAATATAATTTCATATGATAAACTCAGTTAGTTTTGCCTAACCTTTGTGTTATTTCTCTTCCTTCAGAAAGAGCAATGGTAGCCCTGCTATCCCTTCTATTAGCAACCATACTTGACAGTCTGTAAAAATTCCCCATTTGGGAGCAGTTTCTATTGATACATAGATTTTAGAGATTCTTTATGCCTTAAAAACTTCTTACAGCCACCTGAAAAACATGAGAAATTATGCCAAGGTGCAGGAAGTTCTTGCAATTCAAACCACTTAACAGAGCTCTAATTATTTGCCATCTTTGTAGCTCCAGGGTACAACTGCATGGCTAAAAAGTGGAGGGGAAGAGAGGGTTAGCTGGATAAAATATTTATGACTTTAGAAATCTCACTTCAAGTAAATTGAGTTCTTTTTAGGCTGATTGAGTTACATACTTGTGTTTGGGATGCTCCAACATGCTTAAACATCAATAAAATCATGTGAATGACCACAGAGTATTCTGATGTTAAAATAGTGAAGTAAAATTAAAAACTAAGAAAGTAATTTCATTCTGGTTGACAAAAATTACTTGCAAGTGTGTAGCATCCTGTTAATTACATTGTCTTGAGAGTGACTTTAAAAGCAAAGTTTCTTTAGTGGTCTCCCAGAAAATCTTTATCCAGGTAGGGTTAGTTGATATCAAAGAGGGGTATATTAATTAAGGAAAGTTCCTGGCTGACCAGACCAAAGAAGTGCACAGTAGCACTGTGTGGCTGTGGCCCAGAAGCTTCCATCAGCACACCCACGGAGCTGGAAGGTGGGAGAGGGCAGGTGCACACATGTATACAATTGATCTAGCCTGCATCACAGAGAGACAGCAGGAAAAGATAACTGGCCTTCTGTAAGAGGCCATCTCTTTGGTACTGGTTTTTTGGATCAAATTCCATGTAGATTTGAAATCCCAATTGTGAATTTTTTTTTTAATTTATGGTGGGACACTGAACAAACTCGTATCTCCAGCTCATTGAACCTTGTACAGGCTTTTGTAAATGAGTTTATCAGAAATAAAATGGTGTCTAAATAGGTTGTGAAACTTTTAAAAATTATGTCAGTAGCCACAATGTAAAAAAAAAAAAAAAAAAGAAACTGGGAAGTCAAGCTCTCCAAAGTTAGGAAATGACAGGATTTAAGTGCAACCTGAATTTTGTCACTTTAAACTGTGTGCAGAGACTGCTTAAGGTCTGAGCCTTTCAGATTCTCTCCTACAGTTGTGATAGCACTGATTTCCAGCAGCCTATGTTCTTTTCTACCTCTGAGGGTGGTAATGTAGGCTTTCAAGTGACTTCCAGCAATAGTTTTAAATTTGCTTTATGCTTGTTTTCTTTCATTTTATCGCAGACATTTTTTAAAAAGAACACCTGCTCCACCTTGTCAGTAGGTACTGATTAAGTTCTACTTTTGATTAAGTTCTACTTCTCATGTGCAGTCATGACTGAGGAGCAAAAATAGTACAAATCGTTCATTATAAATAAATACAGCTTAAAACATAAACTGACAACATCAGTTCTCCTGTTTACTGAATTATCTATCTTTGATTCCCAAACTTAATATAGATCCTTTTTTAAAAGTTTACTTGAGACTTCTTTTTAGCTCATATTGTGAAAAAAGACGTGGGCTCTGTTTCTATCCTTGACATGATGTCTGTGTAAACACTTGGCTAGATCAATAAGGCTGTCTTTGATTTTTGATCTAAAAAAAGAATACTGCTGTCTGTTCTTCCTTTTTAAATATTCTAGGTTTTTAAAAATATCTCCAGATACTGAGGTGTGACATGGTAAATTTGAAGAAATTAAGGAATCAAATAGAATCATCTATTTCAAAGATACCCTGGGAGGCTTATTTTGGTTAATTCCCTCTTTCTCTTTCAACTGCTATGTCCTGTGAAGTCATTGAGTAGATCTGTGGTTTTCTTTCAGAGAGGAGAAAAATGGCCAAATGAGATTAAATTAATGGGTTTCCCTTTATTCAGCTGCAGTCTTTTCAAGAGACTTGATTGATGTTTTGCCATTTTCACATTTTGTCACATTCCTTGCCATTTGAATGAATTGTCAACATTATAAAGTCTTGAATACTCTGTAGATTATAGCATAAGTACTCCCACTTTGTTTACACACTGAATTTTGATTGATCTATCCATTTTATATTTCTCTAGTTTATAGCTTTACTAATTGCTAAGTATAATGGGACCAATCAAACCCCAAATTGTTTAAAGCAAAGCAGTGATTTAATCTGTTGTCTTTCATAGATGGCATGAGGTAGTATACCACAGCCCTGTTTTAAATGGTTCTGAGAATATACATGACTGAATATCACGTGAAGATGTTTTATTTGCTAGTTTTGCTTTGGTTTTTAATGAGCCTGGTTTAAATGCATGCCTCCTCCCATAGGTGAGACTATCCTCTAACTGAGCATTGTTCTGTTTCTCTGTTCCTGGGATAAAGGTGATATAAATGAAAAGTGAGTGTGGAGGAGCCATCATGACCACAATCGATGGAGGAAGTGTAACTGAGGCAAAAAGGGAGGTAATGGGAGCTGACAGTGTTAGTGATGTATACTGAAGCTGGATTGTGTGAAGAGGAAAGAGGGAACAAAGGGAAACCCAGGGAGGAAGAAAAAGAAGAGAATGTGAATGGTAGGAAGAGAAAGTTAGTGGAAGAAAGAAAATATTTTCCAGGCCTTTCAACCTTGAGACTAATCCTGCTTGCCTGCTTTCTCTTCTTGGCAGTCAGTTTTACTTCCTATTTCCTTTCCCCTTTTCCCTTCGGAGGCAGGGGAAGATAAAGGAGGCAAAAAAAGGAATAGATGGAAAAGCAAGAGTGTAATTTTCCTCACAGGCACTGTGACTGTGTAGATTGCTTCTCCTTTTAGGTGTTCTGGTGTGCTTAGTGTTGTTCTGGAATTGCCCTTTTTATCTTGCCAGTAGTGGTGATGAGGTAAAACTGAGAAAGGGTGTGACATATATGGCTGGTTTGAATTCTCTCTGTAACTCATCATGTTTCTTATATGACCAAATATATTTTGTTCAAGTTGGAGTATATCACAGGAAAAAATTGACAGACTGAACTCAATGTGCACAGAAACTGGTTTAATCCTTAAACCAGTCCAGTGTTAGAGACTGCTTATGAACACCAAGAATAAAATATTTCTAAATGTGTGACCTGGATTTTCATTACCAGAACAGTAACTTTTTTGTTCATACACGTTCTCATTCTCTTTTCGGTAAATCTTGTGCAGGTCCTTGAGTGGAGTTTTTTTATCAGTGGAGAGCAGGCTGAAAGTGTTACTGAATCTGAATAGTATTGGGCTCAGCTGAAGCGAACAGCCACAAAAGATATCAGGCAGTGGGAGACTCGAGCCTGAAATACTAAATGAAGTGTGCCTCTTTAGTCTCCAGGAAAAGGTATGTTTCAATGGTAAATATAAAGTTTGAAACACAGAAAATACACAATATTTTTTTTAATGGTTTCATATTCTATAATTAATAAGAAAATTATAGGCACCTAACTGTTCCTGCTTTTTTAGAAAATGGATCAACAGCATGAACAAGTCAGAGTTAATTATTTTTCATTACATTCCTATTTCTATTGTTTTCAGTCCGTGGATCTGCATTGGCTCACAATGTTGGCTTTGCCCTTCTTTAGCAGTCAGTTGGTTGATTTTTTTTTCCTACATCTTTGATTACCCTGCCACAAAAATGAAAGGAGCCTCATCAGATTTTATTTTAAGTCTGGGAACTTTTCCTACCTCTTGAACCTGAATGAATATTTAAGCAACTCATAATGCAACAATTGTTATTCTGAGGGAAAATAAAAAGCAAATCTCTGCTGAACATCTCTGTAGCCTGATGGAAAGGTAATGGGCACTGCTGCAGACTAGAATAAAATCAAATCCTAATTGTTTTGGTGAATTTGACTTGCTAGCAAGTCATGCTTTAATCTCTGCATAAATTAGAAGCCTTTACTCTGTTCAAATTCCTGTGGGGTTGCTGTCTTTGGCTTCTGCCTACTTCATTCAGCTCAGCTAGCAAATGCTTTTGAATAATGTCATGGTATTTCCATTAGGGAATTCAAAGTTGGTGAGAAGAAATGTGTCAAGATGTTGACAAAATTCAGTTGAGATGAGTTGCAGGAGTGAGCCTGAGATTTGACAGATTCCTCAAGCACTCTGAGGGGCATTGATGAATAAGCCAAGGTCCAGGATCCAGGGGCAAAGCCATTGGCCCAGAGTACTCACAGTCAGGGTAAGCTGGAATTCCAATTACTCCAAATGCAGGTTCTGGTGCTGGTGGCTGATGAGGAAGGAGGGTATGCCAATTACTGCAGTAGCTTTTGGGAATGAGTTGAGCACTTGAGTGAAGGAAAGAAGTTTTAACATCGGTTATTTCCTTGGGAAAGTGAGCTAGGTGATGGGAAAAGTATACATTCGGGAAGTTACAGTCATGGTCTGTTCTTGGTTAAGCATATCCCACTTCCCCTTTTTTTGTAGTCCTAAATATATCATATAAAAACCTTTTCTACAGGAAAGCTGCTAAATAGTCTAGCCCCCACCTTAATGAGAGTCTAATTTTCTCAAGAGAGCACCACTGTTTTGATTTTCTCCTTACGCAAGAAATATGAGGAAGGTCATGATATTGCCAGAACAGAGTTCACCTTTGCCATCAGTGTCAAAACAGTGTCAAAACAATATATTGTAACAAAAAAAGGAGAAATCTCTCGAATTCCTGTGGATTTGTGTAGTTGAAACACATAAGTTCAGACTATAAGAAATGTATGACAGTCTGAGGTACAGATTGTTAATTGGTTTGTTCTAAAGCATGCAAAAACTTTAGTATGTTAATTAAAAAAAAAGAAAAAAACTTTTAAAAAAGTGTCTTTAACCACTTTTTTAAAAAGCCCTCTGAATACATGCATCGGCACACTAGAATTCACACAAATCCTGCTATTTATCAATCCACTTGGGTGACCTTGAAATGACCCTATCACCCTGACTCAAATCAGCTATATTCCTGAAGAGTGGCAGGAAAATGCATATGGAAGAAGAAAAAAAAAAAAAAGAAAATTTTCTTTTCTGGTGAGCTTGAGTTATAAGATTAGATTATGGCTGGCAGAATCAAGGGCACATAGGAATGGCACTTGATGATTATGATTTATGGGAGCATTAAAGAGGAAGAAATCAATATATATTCTAAAAGTTCTGTTTTGCTACGATTAATCTAAACACTCTCCTTGGGCTTGTGATGACAGAGGAAGGCTCTTGATAAGAACTTTTCCTTTTTTCCTCACCAATAGTTTCAGTAACTTCTAATGTACAAATCCAGCTTTATAAAATGAATCTTTTGTAGCCTTTCATTTTAAAGAATAAAAGCTAGAAGGTACAATTTGCAATAAATTTGAGATCAAATGTGACACCAGATAGACATCTGCTACAAATAAACAAAATCACAGTGCGCTACATGAAGATGCTATTAGCAGGATACAAAATCAAAAGAAAAGTCTCTCCATAGAAAAAAAATTTCTCCCCTTTAGCTTTTTTTGCCAATTATTTTCTTTGTTTTGAAACCTGTTGCCAAGTGGTGTCTTCAGCTGAAGGTCTGTGCTGGTTTTAAATTTATAACTTAGTGCATCACAGACCTAGTCAGATATTTGTAGCAACTTACAAACTGTATCATGTTTTTCTGTCTAATGAACTCTATGTGTTTTTGTTGATATCATTTTCTTATCTGGTTGTCTGAAAGTATTTCTTCTGAAACTTTTTTATTTTGAAACATGTACGCATAAATATTTTTTTCTAGTGATATTAAATATTTTATTGCTAGGTATCACATAAAAAAAAGTGCAGTTATAAGATGCATACATCTGTATAGTCAAATATCTGTCTCCATCTTGGCCATCCTATAAATGTCATACAAGCCACTTAAGATTGGGCTAGATAAACACACAATTGAGACTCATATTGCATAAACACTGTAATGCATCTTGACTAGAAGAGGTGAATGCATTGTGTGCTTTTTCTTAAGTGCCCATGCAGTCCTTGCTGGTACTTTTTAAAAATACTGCCATCAGGNCATCTCAAAGATAAACAAATGAGGGGAAAATTAGACACCCCTCACCCATCCCCATCCAAAAAAACTGCCTTACATTATAGGATGGATTATATGGATACATTATAGGATACATTATATGGAATGGCTTTTTTCATCATGGTTTAAGAGGCTCAGCATTTGTACATTTTCTCTTAGATGTTGCCAAAATTAATTCCAACTGTCCCTAATGGCTGTAGCTATAATTAAAGGTTGAATAACTCTAATTACTGCACTGCAGAATGTTAAGAAAAATATGAACTATAAAATACTCTGACAAATTTTTTTGCTTCTGATAAAGCATTTCTGTACAGTTATATTTTTTAATAGTATTTAAAATACAAACATACCTATAAATGTCACTAAAATTTGTATTGGAATAATAGTCATAACATAAATTATGAACAAGGTTCTGTAAGTTAAGATCCTAGAAAACTATCATTGGGAATAATTGCTTTCTTAATATCAATCAGGGAAACTTCGCAATACTTTTATAAAATAGCAAAATGAATGGTAATTTTTTTTTTTAATTTCAGCTACTTTGTTAGTATAAAGTTTGTTTGAGGGAGCCCTTGATGATATTTGGAAGAGAAATGAGAGGTCTGTGTTGCCACCCTGTTTTTAGACCGGCACAGTGTTTAGCTAGCAAGTGTTTGTTTATAAAACTAATTTAGATGCTAATTCTTAATATGAAATCCCACTTCTCTTAAGACAATTTTTTCTTTAGATCTCATGTATGTGTTTACAATTAAATCAAACTTCATGAGTAGTGTAGGTTAAGGTTGAGAAGTGTATTTTACGTTATGAGGTGACGAGGAAGGACTGTTTATGGCATAGTGCCTCTCCAGACAAGCACTTCAGTTATTAAAAGATGTCTTGAAGCAGTGCTGTAGAAGACTTTTGTATTTCACAATAAATGTACAGCTGAATTCACAGCATGCTAGAATCCATGAAGAACAGGCAAAGGGTAAAGGTTGTAGTTTTCTTTGTGTTCCTTCAAAAGAGAAAGGGTATTGCTATTCAGTGAACACGAATTGGGCTTCCCTATCTGTTCAGTTTTTTGAAATCAGCATAAGTATTTATTTTAAATGAAAAATAAAGAATAATTTTGGTTTTAAACCCATTACTCATAAATAGAGAAACAAAACCTTGTAGTTGTTCCAGGAATTATTGTTCAACAATTGCGTTGGGATGTTTGGAGCAGACTGGTTGTGCTTAATTGCACAAACTTTGAGAAAATGACACACTAAATTAGAAGGAAAGACATTAAGTTATTTTTCAGTCTGAAGCATGGACACTCATCATCTTTCCTGGTGTTTATGTTTCTGTTACAGGAATTCTCATTATATTTAGATTTTGTCAAGTTTAAAATCTTACTTTAAATTACAGTTTCCTGAGCAATGACTCATTTTGTTTCAAAAGTGGCAGAGTCAAGACAGTTTTGTTTGCTGAAGTCAATAACTGATGTCAGGTATTTGAAAGGTAATGTATAGTGAGTCAATGAAAACTTTTCCAATTTGTTCTTTTCTTTGATAGAAGTTATATCTGACCAACTAATTCGTCATTACTTCTTTCACATGACTTACGGTTTAATGTTTATCATGTTTGCATGTTTTGATTCGTATAAGTTTTACATTTAAGACTAAGTGTTAATGAAACCATAAGACCTTTTAAGGAATATAACCTGTTTTCAGTCACTGTGAGTGTATTTGCATCTCTTCAAGTTTATCATTCTTAAAGAGGATTCTCCCTCTGAAAGGGAGGCAAAAAAGTATTTTTAACTGTAGCATAAAGAAATACCCATGCTGTGGGAAATTCTTCAATATTTCCAACTGTTTGAGACAGAGAAATTGAAAAATCTCTTGTCATTCTTCTATATTTTTGTCAGATGGCAGAGAACAATCAAAATTGTCTGATACACGAGTTTCCTACAAAGTATAATGCTGTTGACGTGTAGACCTTGATCTTTGCATTAGGGGTGGGATTTTACATCTTGAAACTTTTATTACTAAAACCAGCAAATAATGTAATGCAGGGTTTAGAACTGCTTCAATGCCCTTGTGATATTTATTACCAGTACCTTTTAAGATAAACAATGGAAAAAATGTGAATAAAAATTTGCTTTACGACAAACTGCCAGCTCTGGTGAAATGAAGGCCTGAGTAAACCTGTAGCTATTGAAGTCACGAATATTCTAATGTTTATATTAGTCTTGTTTATGGTTTCCACTTTGTGGATGATGCTATATTTTATTTTTTCTCTCTTTTCCATTCTTGCTGCTGTACATTAACATAGCCTGAAAGAAAACACTCCAGTCTTGTTGTATTTAATTTTTCAGTACCAGTTTGTATAAACTGTGAGATATATATTTCATTTGCTGCAATAGTAAGAACAGACAATGACATAATAAAAATCCTATTGCATAAGATACATTTCTTGAATAGCAGAGATATTGACCTGTGTTTTGAATGCCTGTAAAGCTTGTGAGAAGTGCTGGATAAATATGCTTGAGTATCACTGCACCTTTTTGGCAAGGAATGGCAATGGTTCATCCAAGAATAGGGCATCAGAAGCAGAGGGGGACATCCAGATTCATCACAAGCATCTTTAATTATGTTTCAGGGTAAAAGAGTGTACATGAAAGATCAATCTTTTGTCTGATCTGTTTGTATCCGTTAGAAGAATGCTTCTGACTATCAAGGCATCAGCTCAGCTCAAATGGGATAGATACTACATGCACGTTTCAAAGGCATTTGGTGTGGAGGGAGAAAGAAACATTGTCTTATTCTGTCTTTTACTGAACACAGACTCTCCTGCAGGGTGTTTTGGCCCCCATTAATTTGGATCCCTCTGGATGAAAACACTTTTCCTGATATCCAACCTAAACCTCCCCTGGCTCTGACTTACGATCTGTGAAAACACATCAAGCTTCATGTTTTTTGT
>VZTN01019510.1:139281-155364 GCA_013400515.1 Erpornis zantholeuca | reverse complement strand
CCTCCCATTTCTTTCTCTTGTGATTTTACATCAAAGCTTTTATAAATAAATGAAGAATTCTGCCTGAAAAGTAAAAAAGTGGACAATTGCGAAGCAGTAGTGTCTTATGTCCATGACTGAACAAGAAAAGAAGATATTAAGTATAAATTTTCATATCACTAAATATGTACACTCTTTCCAGAAACACTTAATTGAGGCAAATTGGACAAATAGCAAACTACTACAAAGTAATCATCTCCAAGTTTGTTAATATCTAACAGGAAATTTTGACTGACACCTAAACTGCCTTTTATTTTTTTTTTATCCTTGGGTTGTTCTGTCACTTCTCTTTCTTATTACCCACCTGCATCCCATTTCATTTTCCTTTTTCTCTGGCACCTGTCTTACTGTAACTTGACTTTAAAAGTGTGTGCTAAGTACTTAAACTTCATATGATGTGTTTAGGATTAGCAGCTGAGGTTTGATTCATTATGGTGCGTTAGCTTTGCAATTGTGAAAGGCAACTGTGACCCCTTCGCTTTCCTAGGAAATTCCATGGTTAGTCCTATGTCACATTCATTACATCATTCAGATTTTTAATTAATTTGAAAATTATATTGTTTAGTTTTGCCATGTTTTACAAGGAGTCTAAGGCATCTATGTAGATGTCAAAATTTACCAAAACTGAAATTTTGAAACAATATAAATGAAAAAGCTTCTCTTCTTTTCCCTGTCCTCAGATGTTTTTTAATTATTGGAATCTACCAATGAATAAGATGCAGCAAACCCGTCACTGTAGTAGTTTGCAGAGAATTCTTGCCGTTGATTCTGAGAAAATTGCGGTTGTTACAGAAGAAGGTGGAACCAGAAATTAATTTGTTAGGCAGTTAGGTTTCTTCTCATGGGCATGTGTAACACAGGCATCTCACTGAAACCAGTGCAGTATTCCAACTTGCTTTCAGACAGTAAGAAATTCTTGATGCAGTGGCAAAGATAACATTATGAATCATGATTACAAACAAATGTTAAATCATTTTGACTAAAAGAATGGGGACATCTGCCAAAAAACCTGAATAGGTATGTAGGTCGCTTAACTAAGAAGTTGATGCATTTCCTAGCATTTGTATTCACAAGATTCCATGTAGTGGATCAGAAACTTTGTATCTTTCTCTTGCACACCTCTCCTATGTGCTAATTTTTATACACAATTCAGTCCAAAGCTGTAATCATGCAATCCTGAACTTCACCAAAATGTTCATAATGTGTTGCCTCTGCTACTGAAGAAGGATTAGGTCATACTTCTAAGAATATTCTGGATAAAACAGGATACATGGTTTTCTCAGTGGTCTGTCATTGCACCCAAGTAAATTGTGATCAGGAAATAGATATGTATGCCCGCATATATTTAACAGATAAAGACACACTTACATACAATTCTAGACAAATTGTTGCAAGCTAAAGGTCTCTGTGGTAGAAACCTGTTGTGCTTGAACAAATTATATTTTTATGATTGCATCTAAACATGTGATTTTATTTATTAATAAAAAATTACTATCTCTTTCATGCCCTTAAAACATCTCTTTCTGCATACCCCACAGGAATCAATATTTCCATTGTGAGTGTTTTTTTGTGAAATTTAGTTATCTCCATGGGGAAAATTTCTGAGTTTCTTCATGTTTCATACCCAGTTGAACAAAATAAGCAGTACTTCAGCTATGCAGGACCAAACCTTTAAATAAAACTGAAATAATTCAGGACTATTCAAAGAATGTTTCCTCGATATTGAAAAGAAAAACTATTCAAAAACTGAAAAATTATAACAGGTATTATTCATTATATTGATGCATTAATGATAAAGTTTATCAAAGCACACCAAGTTGCTTTGTTTAGCTTGTTAAAATTTTTCCTTTGATTCATCTTTCTTCCCTGTTTTTCTGCCTCATTCCAAACTGGCTTTTGATTTACTTGATTTTTTTCTGCTGTTCAGACTTGCTAAAGTGCTTTTGTCAACAGTTCAGCGGTTGAGTGAAGCAAAGTGTTAGTTAATAGTGTGAAAGCTTGGTGTGCTGTCAGAAAAGGGCAGGCCATTAACTTGTGAAATTCTGCTTTCAATGTTCCACAGCCCTGGCAGAACAAATCTCACTGATGAATTGCCATTAAAGTTACAAATGGCATATGAATTTATGACACTTTGTAATTAAGCACCACACTTCTGCCTAGAGCAGTTAAGATGGCAGACTATGAAAGATGGTTTATAACACACACACATTAAAAAAAATTCAAACAACAACAACAAAAGCAGAGTAAAAAGAGAAAAGGAAAACAACAGCCACACTTGAGAACAGCTCTCTTTCACCAGAAGCAGTAACCATGTCAAGGATCTTCAATCTTGCCTTTAAAGAATCAGATCAGCCACTGAGTACAACTGTGTTAATTACTAGTACAGTTATATGAACAAGAATAGATTATCTTGAATGCAAAATAATAAACACTGTCTGATTCCAGCCTGACAACAAAAGCAAAGTGATATCTCTGAATTGCAACAGAGAGCCCTGAAATGACAGAGCTTTTAAAATGATAAATATTATGTAACCATAGAGTATGTTACATCCCCTTTTTCATTTAAAAAATGATATATCTTTGCATCTGAAACTCTTCAAGCCAGTTGATCTCAAGTCTAGTAACTTCAAAACATTTGTATCACTTGTAATTTCTGTCATTACCTGAATTTGCTTTCTAACATCTACTAAGCAGCTACAGGGTTATTTGGTACAAATGAACAATGTTCCCTTTAAAGCGACTTGCTATGTACCTGCTGATAATGTTGTGGTTTTCCTTTTTCAGGCCTGCCAAACTTGCTCAATTTCTAGGTTCATGCTAAAATAAACAATGGTATGCCATCCCCTGCATCAACCCTGCATTTTTATTGTACAGGTTGATTTTTGAAATATTATTTCATGCAGTTCTGACTACAGCCACAATTTGAATTCTGTCTTTTAATTGTTGCTGCCTTTAGATTTGCAATTTCTAGTATGTCCATCTTCTGTTTAGAATCTGTGATTGCGGTATTCTATTAAAAAGAAATGGTGGATCATACTGATCATAATTCATTTTGTCATTTCTCACATGTACTCTTCTTTAAAGCTCCTGTTTCACCTCATGCACTGTCTTAAAATGATACAGTGAATTCTTGAGGATGGACCTATGGAGTTTTTGTGGCACAGCATGGACAATGATTTTTATCAGATTCCCTAGTCTCTCAGAGTATATAAATTCTGTAGGTATTAAATCAAGTATTAAGCAAGTGTGAAAGTCACATTTCTAAAGTAACAAATTTAAGGCTTCAATTTACAAGGAAATCAAATGGCAAAACTTCTATTTCATCCAGAAGTAAAGGAGACAGATTTTTTCAGTATGTACTATGTATGGAAAGGTACAGAACAAATAATTTGCTGGAATTGGAGGAATTTTGCAATCAAACATTGTGCAAGTACTTTCAAATATATTGACCTGCACAGTTACTTAATATGCAGACAACACTGAACCTAAGTCTTTAGACTCAAAGCAAGAAATCAACTTCTCATTGTTAAATATTAAGTAAATGGAGAAGACTGGGAAGAATTTAAACCCAAAATTCTAGTGAGTTTTCTTTTGTTGTTTTTGGTCTTTTTAATAATCAAAAGATAAGTACACTCAACTGTAAACTTTTTAATTTTAAAAAACAGTTTCCAAAACATGGTCAATATTTACTGTCAACTACAAAGTTAATTAAAAACTTCAACATTAAATTGTAGAACCAGCAGGGGAAGTCACTTACCAATACAGTCTCCAGAGCTGTACAGCTGGAACTGGGGATGGCATCATTTATGTGCTGTTACATTAAAAGAAAGGAAGGAAAGGGTAAGAAGAATACTAAACTGATAGCAATAAGGTTTTTTAAGAACTTGATAATGTACCCTAAACAGTAAATGAAGAAACATATGGAACACATTTTTAAAACATTTGGTCACAATTGTTCCCCCTATAGAAGTGTTAGTGTAGGACTGTGCAATGTGTGCAGACTGTCCTTGAAAACCTGGGAGAATGAAAATTGATATTGTAGCTATGGACAGTTTTCAAAGCACAAAGTGATAGCCAGAAAGTCATTCTGGGGATCTGTTGTAGACCATGAAGGCTATGACTTTTAGTAGAAATTTATTTCATCTTTAAGCATTGATCTGACATCCATAAATGATGCATAATTATNNNTTAAGCATTGATGATGCATAATTATAAGTAAATAACATGTACCATAACAAGTTCTTTTGAGAAGCTTTGTTTAGCTTTTTTTCATTCATCTAAGAGCTTTTTAGGATGGGGAAAAAGGAAGCTGGAATAGGACTATAGAGAATAGTATATATGATTGAGGAGGATGCAGAGAGTTTGTGTAGGTACTTTTATTTTTTCATTATGTAAATTTAAATATGTCTTGTAGTGTTTCTTAAATATCAGTGTACAATGACATATTTTTACACATCATTATTCCATGTTTATCGCTTGCATCTCCCAGATTTGAGATTTGAACCTTTTTATAATATTTAATTATTTTATTTTTTGGTGGTTTTTTTTTTTGCAAAAGAATCAGATGAGGTTTTCTTTATAGTTTGGTCAAAATTAGGATAACTTCTATTAGCTGAAGGTTTTTGCAGAAGAACAAATTACTTAAATTAAATTTTCCAATGAAACTAACTAAAATTGCATAGACATAGGTTCGTGTATACATCTTTTTTGTATGAACAGTTACAAAGTCATCTGGAATTTGGCAATATTGTATGTTTTTCAACATGCTAGATGTCTAAGCATAAATAAAATAAATATGTTTTTAGCTACTTTTGCTCTTGCTTTTATCTAGACACCAAGTGAAACGAGGAAAATGAACTAAAATGTACTGAGTCACATTTTATATTCTCAGTAATTGATGGTCTGTGGTTGAAAGAGTGTCAATAACTTCAGTTCAGACCACATCTCACATAAGCAACCAACAGACAGAAAGGTACTAAAGAGACAACATTTATAAATGCATAACTGGCCTCTCATTTTCAAAGGGTTTTGGGTTTTTTCTGCCTTCTCACTTACCATTTTCAGCCTGTATTGAAAGTGTAATTGTTGAAAGACCTCAAGGTTCAAGTTTTAAACAGCTGAATTAAGATCTGTGTTTACTCAGTCATAATGAGTAAATGTAGAGGCTGAAAGTGGACAGATTTCACCAGTGAGAATAAATGTTGGAACATATGGATCCATTCAGGACAGAGCACTGGGGAGAAGATAGCTGCAACATCATTGTAGCAGACAAAATCGAGATAATGCTGGAGATTTGCATTCCTATATCATCCCTGGGGCAGGGACTAGCATCCCCAAGGTGGCATTAAATAGGGTCCTGAACTGTGGTAAGAGTAGGGAAAGGCCTGTGGTTGGTGCTGGTGGTGCCCTCAGGACTCCCTCCAGCCTTGAGTATAATGCCTTCAAAAAATCAAGCTTTTTCACCCCCATAAGGAAGACACATTCACTCTCATAGAATCTCTACCTGACAGTTCAGGTACATAATTTTGCCCATATATTGAACAGGAATGCACATTCTATTAAAAAAACAGGACTGCTGCTCACCAACATCATGATCTGAGTGGTGTTACCTATAGGAGATCTAATCTGCACATCTTAAGGCAACAAATTTCATCCAGTTCTGGAGATCCAGCTGAAGGTAAGTAGAATTTGACACTTTCTGAGTATTCAATTTACAGTTTTAAATGTATGTGGCCTTTAAATGAAGGCAAACTCCAAAAGATTAATTTGCTACTGTAAGAACTCAGAACTTGTGCAGAAATTTTAAAAAATTGGTTATAACAACCTTTGGCTAGAAGTGAGTTTCTCTAGCCTACTGTTCAGTGTGTCACTGAATAACACTGAGTGTCTATGCTATTTACTGCACTTAGCAGTAATTAGGAATACTTCATTAATAACATTTACTTATTGAGACAAGGAAAAAAACCCAAGCTTCTGTTCCTCATGCACACATCAACAGCTGACAACAAAGTTTCTGATACATCCCTCTGTGGTCGTGGTGTACCTATGGCTTATATAATGTTATCAAGCTATGATACATTGAAAAACATTTTAAACCTCCAGATTTTGGTATGATCTGCCGGAGATCAGCTATTCATGCGTTCCAGGAATTGCCTTATCTCTCTTTACACACAATGTGCTTATCCATATCTTTTCTGAGTCAAGTTGTTGTTTCCCTTTACGTCAAAGGTAGTACAAATTTCATGTGGGCAGAATGTGTTGTTTCCTCTAGATTCTGGTTGCATGACGCTGCACCAGAAAAGAGAAGGATGACAATAGAGAAAAGACCAATGACTGACCAACTACGATACTCTTCCTTTTTATTTTTTTCCCCCTATTATTAAAACTATGTGGGCATAATAATTTCCCAACACAGAATAATCCATGTATTTTCATTCAACTCACAAATATTTGCAAATAGCTGTCAAATTTCCCTGCAAATACAATTCAAAATATATAAATCCTGGAAAAAAACCCACTCCAACCAACTTAAAAGAAAAATAACCTAAATCACTTCGTATTGCTGCAAAAGTAGTCCACTAACTTAAACAGCAATTTCAATAATGGAATCAGGTAATTTAAATAAATATATATGTATATACTCTGCTTACCCTATATGTTATGGAATTTAAAAGTAAATATTTACTATGAAACTTTTTCCAATGTACTAATTCATAAATATAATATCCACTTTATATTACTATCATGAGACAGAAGCAAGACTCTCATGTTCAAAACTACCTGCAATATTGTATGATTTTTTCCTCTCTCTATAGAACAGATATTTCTGGCAAATGTGCATTGCAGCAATATAATTTCATATACAGACATCGGAATTTTGTTTCCAGCACTTAGGAAAAGCATAAATTAATAAAAATGGAAAATGGTTTCTTTTTGCTGCTTTTTGCTGTCTAATGTCATAGTATAATTCCCAGAATAAAAAATGTAATTCAATAGTTCTGTATTCAACAACTCTACCCTTTTTGCATATTCCAAATTGTAACTCTTTTTTAGAGATGGTAAATTTAACTGATCAGTTCAATATTAGAAAATATCTAGACACATTTATATAGAAGACAATTATGTCATAATCTAAATAGAGAGTGTAGTGAGTGACTTCAATACATGCATACACATTTATGTTCTGCAGTCACACAGATTTCAAACATGGAAGAGATTTTCAATTAGAGAAGTTGGGTAAAATTTTATGTCCTGCATACAACACTTTTGGGAATCTCTTTAATCCAAGGAGACTTAGGGAAATTAGAGATATTGAAAAAACCTATCAGCTGAGTTTCACATAAAAAACATTGTGTTATTGAATAACATGAAGATAGCTGAGATTTGAGTATCCTTTCTGATCATTGTTGTGTTACCGTGTTGTGTTACCACTTATCATTTGAATTGGTTTTTAAGTGCATAACATCTATGCTTTTTGGTAACATCTGGATTTTCAACAGAAAAATTACTGCAGACTGGACCCAGATGGGGAAGAATCAAGTTAAATGGTCTGGAAGCTTGATTTATATGAACACTTATGTTGTCACTATAATTTCAAAGATACATTTTTTGTGTTTCAAAAGAGATGACAGCTTTACACTGTGGTACAACCAGTCTACTTTTTATTGGCATTTAGTAATACTAAAGATGGATCTGCAGTCTTGTTTTGTTTACAATAAGTTGTTTCTTCCTGTTGATTATTTGAGAGAAACTGGAGAAAAAATAAGTTATTTTTTTCCCATGTGTAGCCAACTCTTATTATTCATACTGAAGAGTGTTCAGAATCCTTGTTCCTTATTAACAGCAAGATGAGTAGTGCAGTTAATGCTCTCAAGGAAAGGGATGCCATCCAGAGGGATCTTGGCAGGCTAGAGAGGTGGGCCAGTGTGAGCCTTGTGAAACTGACCAAAGCCATGTGCAGTGTTCTGCTCCTGGGGGGAGGAAATCACCAGGATCCATAGACACTGAGTAATGAATGGACTGAGAGCAGCCCTGTGGAGAAGGACTTTGGGATATTGGTAGATGAAATATTGGATATGAACCAGCAAAGTGAGCTTGTGGCCCAGAGAGTCAATTATATCCCGGGCTGCATCAAAAGAAGTGTGGCCAGCAGGTCACGGGAGGTGATTCTGCCCTATTATTTCACTTTTGTGAGACCTCACCTGGAGTACTGCATCAGCTTTAGTGATCTCAGCATAAGAAAATCAGACGTGTTAGAACAGGTCCAGAGAAGGGCCATAAAAATTATCAGAGAGCTGGAACACATGCCCTGTGAAGAAATATTGAGGGATTTGGGGTTGTTCTGCCTGGAGAAGAAAAGCCCTGGGGAGACCTCATTGAGGCCTTTCAATACTTAAAGGGGGTGTGAGAAATTAGACTGATCAAAAATTATTAGAAATTATTAGAAATTAGAAATGATTACTGGCTCAAAAGAACTGAAGTGGGAGGGGGGGTGGCAGTGCAAATGCTGTGAAAAGTGGGATGTGCCCTACACCCCATCCCCTGGAGCCTCTAGTCCAGCCCAGAATGGCTGTCAGTCACTGGCACACCTCAACCCCACCTGGAAGGGAGAGCCTGGGCGGCCAAAGCAGATAAAAGCAGTTGCACAAGAACACACATGGTCATGGCCCATTGTTTTGAACTTTATGGTAGCTGAGAACATGCTGGAATTCAAGCAATGAATATACATTTTTCTCTCTACACCCCTGTCTTTTTCCTGCTCTCTCTCTCTTTTTCTTCTAATTTCCTCTTCTCTAAATCTGGGTAGCTTAAAGTTGGATGGGTAAGAGTTTGCTAAGTCATGCCTTGTGAAATGCTTTCTTTTGCTTGCTTTAAAATTTGCCTAATAACCTTTATTTTCTAATGTTTGCTGGCAAAATTTGTTGCTTAATATCCTGAGAGCATTGTCCATTTCTCCCATGCTCTTGCCTCAGAGTATAAAAAAACCTAAACCCCTTGAAGAAGCTCATTGAGTATGGGCAGGCCTTTACAGGGAGCTCATAAAAAGATGGAGAGAGATTTTTTTGCCAGGCTCTATAGTGATAGGACAAGGGAAACAATTTAAGCTAAAAAAATATAAAAGAAGGATATTTTTATGATGCAGGTGGTAAGACAGCTGGCCCATATGGGAACACGTGGCCCAGAGACGTGATTAAACCCATCCCTGGTTATCCAGGTTATCCATCAAGGTTAGGGTGGATAGTCTTTGAGCCACCTGATCTAGTGTGTGTGTCCTTGCCTGCGACAGGGGCTTTGTCCTAGATGGTTTTTAAAGGTCCCTTCTGACCAGACCCATTCTATGACTTTTATGATCTTTCATACACTGTGACAAAAAATAAACCACTGTGACGATTTCTGTTGTTTTGTATGCTGTTCTCATTTAAGTACTAGCGTTTCTTAAGCAAGTTTTTATTCCCTTCTCTCATGCAGACTTTTTTCAATTTAGTTCTGTCTACTCATCCGAAAGATTGGTGAAACGCTGGTCTAAATAATTTGACATTACAATTCATTGAAACTTCCCAATGCCAGGGAATGATCATGTCACTCACAGATCCCATTTTTGTAAAGCTGCCCTTACCTTCTATCACAGCTATTTCCTGTATTACGAAAGCTCCAGTAACCTGATAACAAGTAAGCAGCTTTGAAATAAAACTGAAAATCTGAGACTGATTTAAAATATATTTAACATGTATTGTTCAAGTTTCTTAAATAGAACTGCCATCAAAATTACTGATGTTGCAACATGGGTGTAAGTAAAGCGAGGTGTTCATCGAGTCACACGTGATACTCTGGAACAGGCTGCCCAAGGCAGTGGTCACAGCACCAAGCCTGGCAGAGCTCAGGAAGAGTTTGGACAATGCTCTCACATATGTGGTGTAACTCTGGGTAGTGATGCTGTGCTGAACCTGGAGTTGGACTGGACAATCCTTGTGGGTCCCTCCAACTCACTTATCCTGTGATTCTGTGAAGTCAGAGATTTGTAACATTCAATCCTTGAAGGAAAAACAACTTAGTTGTTGAATTTCGATATCACTATTCCTCAATTCCACTTACATTACAGTGAAACACAAAGGTAACTATGGACTGGAATGAAATACACAAATCTCGATCTCAGGAGTAGTGAGACCACAAGCCATCATTTTCTTTATAATTGTGTTTCAATCATTTTTCATACTTTCTGTTTACAACTTTTTTTTGCCTTATTTCTTACTTTAATTTTTAAACTTCAATTTTATGTTTTTGGTATTGCTAAATCTTACTGTTTAAGTGTGTGATATCTCTACCCATGATGGCTTTTATAATGTAATTGGGTCACATCTCCTTTTATTCTTCATTTTGTTTCTTAGGATTAACCAAAAAGAATTAATAAATTTCATTTCTTGCTGTGCAAATGTTTTTTCTAGTTCTTATGTTATTTTAGTTTTGGTAGGGTTTTTTTACTACACTGTCATCTAGATGTCTGTCTCTTAAAAAGACAATAAAAAAATTGAATAAAATATTCCAGCATGAGTATCACCATGCTTACATGTCATGCTCTCACTCTCTTTTCTTCATCTATCATTGCACTCCAACATTAAACCTGTGTTATTGACTTTTTAAGAAATGTTCTGAAATTCCACTTCTTTCAAAATAATGTAGCTATTGTCTAAATTTTTGTGCATATGTGCATACATTCATGTGTGCACTGGGACATTTGAAGAGTAAGAGAATAATGTTAAAATTGCTTTTGAAAGAACATCTATTTTATTTGAAAATATGCCTCACCAAGCATCCATAATGCATTCCATAATTGCCTTTTACATGTTGGTTTCCACTTTAGCAGCTGGAGTCAGTTAATATCTCCCTTTTTATTTCATTTGTTATTAAACCAGTGCCCTGAAATTAATTTTTCCTGCTTTGTTCTTCCAAAATCATGATGCACTGTGTGCAAAATCTATTTTTTGTTTCAGTTGCTCTTCAGAATTCTCAGACAATTTTGTCTACTTTTACAAATGACAAAGATATGACTTGTAGTTTAAGTCCATCACCAGCTGTTTTGTTTGAGGTTTAGCACTGATACATTTGTGAGAATGCAAAGCATTTGAAAGGATTCAAAAAAGTCGAAGTGCTGCAGGCTTTCTACCTTGTTTTTCTGTGCTGCTTTCTGTTTGTGATTGTGTGTTTGTATCCTAGGAAACCATTGAAGGTGGAATGTGTGAACTAAGAACTTGTGGTTATATGAAACATTAAAAATGTTTCAGATTTGAAAAGTTTTTTAGGAAATTAGGTAATGCCAGTTTCATTTTGTATGAAAAAATATATTTTCTGCTGTGGAGAAAGATTATTTAAATAAGTGAGCCAAAGTACTGGAAAATATAAATAAATAAATGATGGCTTTGCCAAAATATCTGGAACAAAATTTCATTCAATAAAGTTCCTTTAAAAATCCAGGGTATGATTCTCATCTCTGTTTGCTGTTTCAGTACCATATCAGCGAACCTTGGATTGTGAGCCCCACAGAGTGTGTATAAAGGGAGAACAACTAAAATTTGTAAAAAATAGGATTTGATATGAATGTATAAAAATAATTTCCAGGTAACTTGAACTGATTACTATATTTTAACACTCAAGTTAAACTTATGGTCCTAATATATGAAAGGTATTTAACTGTTGCCTGTGAATCACATCTAGAATAACAAAGCATAGAAAACTAAATAAGGCACTTCAGTAATGACATGATTTGACTCTTGCTACGAAGAAAGATACTGTGCCCTACTGATATAATCATGAGCACAGTATGACTGTGTCTCATTACAACACAATTTAACATAATATAAAACCCCACAGAGCAGAAATAATAAGATGGAGAGGGAATGTGAAGGATGATCATTAAATACTTTCCACTTTAAAAAGGAGATATTGAGGTACAACACAATTAGTATCATCTTAACACACATACAAAGTGCACAGAGATCTACAGATAAAAATTCTACGTACTACTCTGAGTATTATTTTTGCTGTTGTTATTATTATTATTTATTAACAACAAAAGGGCAGAAAAGTAATATAACATAACAGATAGGTCACAAAAATTTTGCAAGGTCACATTGTAAATTATTTGTAAAGAGCTTGCATGAAGAATGCTTAATAAGGATGTATATGACATGAAAGGCATTCAGAGAAAATAAATACATCCATTCTATTGTAACCACATAAATGTCGTTGCACTTATCTCTGCATTTTAATTAGAGTCCCAAGCCCAGGTTTGACAGCATTTATAAGACATACAATGCTGAATCAGAAGATTACTAAAGGTGACGTTTGGAGTGTAGGAACAGCTGAAATGATTGAGTTAAGGGTACTGCCAGATATTGCCATCAGTAAAAGACATGGTTCTACTCTTCTGTGGCACTTAGCAACAGAAATGGTTGGCCCTCAAAGGAGTATACTTATTCAGGGGAAAGAATTCATTCTCTTTTGGGTACAGCAAATGATTCTTCTGCATCTCCTCTAAAACTGATTATTCGAATTCTATGGCTCATGCAATGTTTGAGTGTGTGTATAATGTGAGTGCATACATGTTTAATGTAGGTCTTCACATTACTAGCTATGTTTGTGGGAAAGAATGGTGAAACCAACCTTTCATTTCATAATCTAAAAAAAGAAGGGAATTTCTTTCTCCAAAACAAATTGATTAAACAGCCTTCTAGAAAGTTAACAATTGCATTGGTGAAAATTAGAAGGGCATATCTATTTTTTTCCAAAGAAAAATATTTATTTTTGTTCTCATTTATGTGTGCCTTCAGTTAAGCTATGGAGTCATTCAGATGCCATATTATAATTTTAGAGTGTTTAATAAAATAAGGGAAATAACTCAGTGTTGATGTTTTTTCCTGTCTAGCTTTATCTTTTTAGCACTCAAAAGCAAAATCATGGATTTTAAGGTGCTTTTAACAAACCCAGGAGGTTAGAGGAAGTTGAAGATTTGAGGATATCTGAAATCTAAACATCTCTAATTTTGTCAGTTTAAGCACAGCATAAAATTTATTCTAAAATATATTAGAAATGTTAATTCTACAGCATGTTATAAGCTTTTTTCTAAGAACAGTAATCCTTCTTAGGTTTCTTCTAGGCATAATGGTGTTCAATCTTCTAGGAATAAGGTTTTCAATTTTGAGAATTTTTGAAAATTTTATGTTACATTGAGGTGTTAATTTTTTTAAAGAGAGGGATGTAAAGCTACATTATTCATCTCTCATTTTATTGATTCTGTTCTTCACCCCAAAGTCAAACTTGCAAACTTATGTCTTTGTTGGTATTTTTACAGTAGAACCTGATTTGACTTGAGAAACGGAGTTTCTGTGGCTCTGCTGAGCAAAAGTCAGTCTTATTTTTGAAAACTCATCAGTAGCCACAGATTTCTCATACTACTTCATAGACGTTCTTGGACACTACAAAGAATTGTACTTAAACACTGTGTTTGCTGTTGCAGTTTATCTACCAAATTGAGTAATAGTCTTAAGCATGTGTGTAAACATAGTCTTATCCCTGCAGTAACCTTCATCTCTGTCTAACACTCACACAAATTGGTCCTTGGGGAATTCTGAGCAACAGCACTTAAAGTTTTAAGTGTTTGAACTCTTTTCATGTCTAGGGCAGGAAAGAAAACTATGCACAGAAAAGAACAAAATTTATAGATATGATAAATTTCTTTTTTATTTCTTCTTGAAATCACACAGAAAACACATAACAAGTACCTATTACACACCTGGTTTGAAAGAAAATTGATAAACCTTTCCTCTGTAACAATTTTTTTAAGGGCTTAGCTCATTTGTTTCACCCACATCATTTCTATAAGTCCCTTTTTTGTGTTGAATAGAATATATTGTATTAGGTATAATCTCATATTATGATCATGGCTTCTGACAGTTCATTCGTAAGGTACATTTTTTGTTGTGGGAACTCAGATAAAATGCTCCTTTTTTTGGTTTTGATACAACCTGATTCCTTTAGAAACTTACTTTAGAGGAGGGATAAGTGTATAAATGGATACATTGTACTTTTGTTTTGGGGAGGGGAAAGAACAAAACTGTTACTTAATAAGGCTTCTTTAATGCTCAAAAGTAATACAGTTCTGTTACCTCTTCAGGTAACTCTCAAGCTATTTGTGTAAGTTAGTTACTAACCCTTGCAGGAAGCAATTTGGAAGTGAGAAATAGTTTTGTGATAAGGGAACTGGGTTAATCCTGTTTAGTGAGAATAACTTCAAGAACTGCAGCAAAAAATCTTTCCAGGTCTTTAATTTCTACCAATAAAGGAACAGGTGATGAAAGGTTACAATATATTGATGTAGGTGCAAAAACTGACAGTAATGAATTAAGAAATCTATCTAAATACCTTAAAAACTCTTTCCATTAAGCAATAGGTCAGAGTTGAATCTACATGCAAAAACATTAAAACAAAGCAGATCTCGCCTTTTATATTTCCCACAGCAGATTCTTTAAGCTACTGGCAAAGATGTTGTATCCCTTACACACAAAATTACAAGGTTCATTTATTTTATTCCCTGCCCTGTCACCTTTCACATTGGCTGTGGGGTTTTTTTTTCCTGCTATGATCTTTTTTTTAGCAAAAATAAATCACTTTATTTAACCTTTTAAGACTTTAAAGCCAGTTGTCTTAATACCTTCTTGCACTCTCAATTAATAAGATGGAATTTAAAGTTCAGGTTGTATCCTACCTTCCACAGTCTTCTGTGGGCCTAGTAATAGCTTGGACTTCTTTAGCTTTTCTCTCAGAGGATACAGTTTTAATTTGAGAAAAATGGAAATAATAAATTTAAAAGATGATGTGGAATATATTTTCTAATTATGTTTTTAACTGTTGCACAGAAAAAAAATCATTCTGCCATCAACACTGCTTTACAAGATCTAAAATTTTGCAATTCAACATTTCAAATAGCTACTAATCATACTCATTTCTAATCTTCAGTCTTATTTCTAGTTTTTTTTTTTAATTCCCTCAATATCCTTTTGACTATTCCCACCCAGCCCAACTATCTATAAACAAGCTGATAAAGGGAAATTCCTGCTTATGTCAAGGAGATGATGTAATATTTTATTATTGATGGAATTCATGAGACAATGTGGTTTACAAACAGAACCATACAAAACACACTCTCATTATGGACCCTGTGTTTTCTTTTATGTACAATACTTGCATAACTAAAACTGGCCAAGACAATATTCCTGGTCCAGAAGGATAAAGGATCCTTCTTTATTTTGCCTAAAATTCTGCATATTTTTGAAGGATTTTATTCCTGGTTTCTTTGGCTCCTCACAGAGCCCATTTGTCTTCCTTTTTTGATATCTCTCTTTTTCTCCAGCTATCCCTATATATACATGCTATTTTTTACTCGAAATTTATTCCTTTCCTTATTCCATAACACAATGCACAGCTTTGTGTGTTACTGCATCGTTTCAGATATCCTAATTTCTCTTCTTTAGTGAAATTTTCTTGTCCTGTTGTTCTGGTTTCAAATGAGACAGAGTCCATTTTCTTCTTAGCAGCTGGTACAGGGCTGTGTTTTGGATTAAGTATGAGAATAATGTTTATAACACACTCCTGGTTCACTTGTTGCTAAATAGAGCTTACTGTAAATCAAGGGCTTTCAGTGTCTCATGCTCTGCCAGTGAGGAGGTGCACAAAAAACTGTGAGGGAGCATGGCCATGACAAATAATCTGAACTGACCAAAGGGATATTCCATAACATAGAATGCCATTAGCAATATACACTTACTCAGAGGTGGGCAAATCACTGCTTGGGGACAGGCTGGGAATTGGTCAGCGAGTGGTGATGAATTCTAATGTACATCACTTATTTCTCGTAGATTTTAACTCCCTTTCTTCCTTTCCTTTTTATTACAATTATTACAATTATTGTCATTATTAGTTGTAGTAATAGTATTATTATTACTACTATACTATCATTAAAAATTTTATTACTATTATTAACAATATAATAGC